>JAOEHY010040972.1:0-44152 GCA_025447955.1 Psilopsiagon aurifrons
AAGACACACATTAAAATCATGAGTTGACAAGTCTGATACATTTGCCAGTTTTCAGATATCCTCAAAGAGTGACTTGGAAATCTGAATTTCTGTGAGAAGCAATTACTCTAATTCTAATTCTTGCTTATATTACTGAAAAGATCTATGGAGTTGAAAATGGAGTCCAAAAGTAGAACTGAGTTTGGGGAATTCAGGAGTGTTTGCAAAGTTCAGAATTCGTAATGAGAAAAGGGAGGGACACACAATCAAGATGATAGTCTTGAAAATGACAGATGGCATTAATTCTGGAGGACATGCATATGAAGCACAGCAAAATGAGTGTGATTGAAGTGTTGATATGAAACTGGATCTGCCCTTAGTTTATTGGCTTTGGTGAATGTGTAGACTGAGAGGATTGCATAAAGAAAAATATTCACAGAATGTATTTAAAATGAAGGTGGACTGTATCTAGAAAATAGATTCCATTGTTGAGAGGTATTCTTTCATCTTAGGCTTTTTTCACAAATATTTTGTTTGGAGAGTTGTTTCAGTGCTTATAATGGTTAAATTATGTTGACAGGTTTTTGGACTTTCAAAATGTTTTTTTTTTCTTGATTGAGAAACACAGTTTTTGGAGAATAAGATTAAGAATAAAACGTGCTTGATTAAAACTGTGAAGGCTCTTATTTTTGCACAGGTTCATAAGATCCAGATTTCTATGCATGTGCCAGATTTTACAAGTGAGCCATATTCAACAGATTGAAGACTAATCTTTTGTAGCTGAATTTTTGAAAATCAAGGTATTTGCAGTAATTTGTTCTGCAAATGCCATTGGTGCTTTGATCTGATCATGTACTTTAGTGTCTATCTACTTAGTTTGCTGGAAAAGCTGATGCAGACTTAGCAGAGCAAAACGTTCAAGGATTTGGAATCGCTGACAGTTTCAATTCCATAGCTGGGAAATGGTGAGCAGCCCATTACTTGTCTTTTCCCTGCAAGTCTTCACCCTTGAATATTAGGGAGAGAATATTCCTTCTCAGCTCAGGAGTGCTAGATATTTATAGCAAGAGAGTTGAAAACTAGGATTCTTAGCTGCAAAATATGGGACTTTGTTTTAAACAAAATGAGGCCAGAGCCATTAATTCCAGATAGATTTACTTATTGCCTAGACACTGAGTGGTGCCATAAAATGATCAAGTGCTGAAGCTGGTGTCTGACATTAGAGAAGTAGGAAAAGAATTGATATTCGATATAAAACAAATTAGTTAAGACACTGCTGTGCAGATAAGCATGCTGAGAGTCGAGTGTGTTACGGTGGCATAAACTGCTGAACATTTCAATACCACAGAAGTATTTTCATACTTCTCTGTTATGCTTAACACTTTTTGGCATGTGGGAGTTTTTAATACTGGTTCTTTGCATTCTTTGGCTGGCCAGTTTTTAGCTATTCCTCAGTGGCTGTCTTGATTTAAGACCTGCTTTACAGTGATATCTACCAGCATATATTGATTTATTGCTCTGTGTGAAAAATAAGGATATCACTTCACTGTGTAAGCAACCGCAGGGATGACCAGGGCTCATGGTAGTTGTGTACATTCTGTATGTAGTTCTGCGTGTTCTTAACGGCTTGAATAGCTTTAATTTAGTGTTGATAATTTCTTTTATAAAAATAGGGCTTAATTTTTGATATAAGTGTTGGTTGATTGGACAGTTGCCTGGACCAGATTGACTGAGGGCTTTGAGAAGTTTTGCTGCCATTAACTCCCACTACAGTCACAAAGCAGAAGTCTCGATTATGCAGCACTCTCAGGGACTGCCTTGCGCCTGCAGAGGGGGACCTGCCTTCTCCCTCCAATTGTGAGGAGGTTTCAGATGATCAGCTTAAACCAGATCCTGGCTCTAAAATAGCCAACTGAGGTTAGAAACTGCCCACTCTAATAGACTGATTTCAGACATTTTATTGATGAAACAGTTTAAAATTAATTATTTTAATGTCCAAAATGCTTTTTTAAATTCTTTCAGGTAATACTCAGCTACGGTTGCTGCCACTTCCCTCGGGGTAATACAGTAACACAGATTTATTCAGGGGCTTCTGGGTAACAAAACCTATCTTTAGATGTCTTAAACCTGCCAAACTGGGGGTGCAGTGCTTGCTTTGCAACTTCAAGGACTGAATTGTGCCTCCCCTGGCAGTTTGTTGGAGAGAAGGGGTCTGTCCCCTCTGTGGCAGTGCTCTAAGTTCTTGGCATGCCTCCTGAGCAAGGTGGAAGTTTTGGGTCAGGAAGTCATTTGCCTAGAGAATCCGTAGAAGGTGTTTGCCACTTGAATTCAGAAATAAATGAGGAGCTGGGCACGCAAAAAATTATTTCACTGAAGCAAACCTGCGATGAATGGAACACCCTACTATTGCCTTTTTCAGGGCCTGACTTCCAGACAAGTGGTCGTAGCAGACTGATTGCTATTTTTCAGTCAATTCAATTACAGTAATACAAAGTGTTAAGAATAAAGCAAAATATTAACTATTATAGTACAAAGCAAAATCAGTTATCTTAGCTTTTACAGTTTTTGACCAGATATCACAGAAAGAATATTTGACAGTGTGGATGCCTATCTTCCTGTACGGCCAAAACATCTCTGAAGCTGAACTGGAGTCCTGCCAAGGACACAAAAAACAAACCAGAGAGTTGTTTTACAAATGTTTTATGCTTTAAATCCACAGTTTAGTGGGCTGTAACATGTTCGATCAGTCAAATTGGTAAACCCAGGACAGGTTAGTGCATTAACATGTTTTGTACTGTTTCTTTCACAAAAAACACATGCAACCATCAGACCCAACCCTTTGTGCTGTTTATTGCTGTCATCCCTCGCTGAGAGGGAGCAAGTGACTGTGTGGCACTTAGTTGCCAGCTGGGATTAAACCACAACAATATGGAAAGTGTTTCACAATTTGACTGTGGACGAGCCTTGTTAATCTCTATGTTAACCTTTTTTTGACAATTTTGAGCCAGCTCTTTTGCTTACCTGTAGGAAGAATTAAGAATGGCAATCGCTGAAAGTAAGACTTAAGGAATTAAGAGTGTCTTTCTACATAAATAGTAGTAACTATGATGAAATATATTCCAGAGAAAATGTATGGTTTTGTTATATTTCTTGGCATAGCATGACAATAAAAGATAATAAATTACCTCTAGTTCTCTTTATGTATAGAAGCATATTTGCAAATTATCACCATTTCAAATCAGTATTTTTAAAGCTTTATGTTCTACAAATGCAACCTAAGATAATAGCTGTTTGAGTTAATTGCTTCCATGTGCTCTGGTTTGTAGTAGCACTTCAGCTTTAAATTCTGAAAGCCATTCTCATGCCTTTTTCATAGCATGAGATTTTACAGTCGATTATGGAATATAAATACAGAACTGAAATGCAGGACTGTGATTTTAAAATATATTCTTTCTATGCTAAATAAATCTGTTAGCATTTTTTAACAGACTATCAAAGTGAATTCTGAGCTCAAGAAAGTGTTGAACATATTAGCATTAGCTGTTCAGAAAAAAAATGTTTATTTTAGAAAACACCACTGTTCAATACATAATAAACATGAAATCTGAGTTTTCCATTCGTAGAAATTATGATATTAGTTATGGCGTTGTACCTGGAACTCTGTATTTTTAATATTAGGGGTAAAATTTTTAATTTTACAATTAAAATAAAAATTTTCCTTTCTACAGCTGTTCATAGGTTTTACAGTCAAGAAAATAATACAATGAAAACTTCATGGGCCTACGTTTGTACTTTTGCCAAATACTGTAATTAATCCAGTGCAAAAAATACATTAGGGTATCATATAATTACAAAAATACACAAACTGTAAAATGAAGTGCAGTCATCTTATTTTGAAATAATTTGGTGCATGTGAATTGTCTGTTAGCTGAAGCTGAAACACAAGTCTAGTTCCGCGTGCTTTATAATCTGATCTTAACGTGTAAAATCTTTGGAGCAATACAAACGTATGTGTAAATGAGTTGTTCTAGCATTCAGTTTTTGTAATATAATTGCCCTGAATCATGAAACCTCAGAACCAAGATGTTCCATGAGGGAGGCAGGAATACTGGTAACAGCGAAATCCAAAATGCATACAAGAAACAGCTTTTGGATTTATGAGTCCAAAGACAACTCACATGGTGTTCCTGCAAAAACTGAAGGGGAAAAAAGCCCAACCCCAAACCAGCAGAAAAACCCACTCCTTAAATCCTGCTTTATAATGTGAAAGCTGCATGCTTTTGTTGGACAGCTGAGATGATGAATCCTAAAGTATTTTAAGATTGGCTGCTGTTCTGAATATAGTCAAACTTACACTGTTCAACATTGTCACAGAAAATAAGTTATCTGCAAGCCCAAGTTTCGGTAATTAAATCCTGGAAGGCCCCTTGGGTGGCTAGCGCTGACTGGTGTAATTCAAGAGCAACAAGCATTGCATTTCATTTATGGAACACTCGAGTAGAAATATAATGTATCTGTCTCTTTGCCTAACATAATTTCAGAATTTTTCTTCAAGATGAACTGTAAAAAATGTGCAGACTCTTAGATGTGTCAGTAAGTCATGGCTAGATCCAAGGCAATAATGACAGGCAAAGAAGACACAAAAATTCTGAGGACTATCCAGTTCCACTGTTTTGGGGCTGCTGGTGTTTAGTCCCTGCAAAGCTATTATTTTAATCAAGCAGGAAGCTAATTATATGCAGTGCTTTCATCCTTTAACAAAAAAGATAAAGTCCTCTGTTTTAGGACTGGCTGTGAATTTTTTGACAAAATATTGTTCTGTCAGAAAATGCCAATGTCAGATCGTTTTGCAGCTTTACCAGGCAGTTTGACAAGAAGTAGTTCTGTCTTTCCAGGTGGAATTTCTGACAAACTTGATGTTCTTCATTGAAAATTTGAGTTTCTTCCCTGGGCTGTTCTTCTGTTTTGCATTTGCAGCTAGTATATAAAATGTGTGAGGAGGAGCAGGATTTTTGGAGCTGCCATCCCCGGGGTGAGCATCCTGGCCACTGGGCAGAAGTGTTGTACTTGTGTTCCCTTCTTTGCTGTTCGGTGGCACTGCAGCTTTTGGGGTGCCACAAAGAGAAGGCTCCTTTTTCCACTTTCACCCTCCTCTGTAGCTAGTTATTAGGGTGATTCGGTATTCATGTGAGTACTTCAAAAATAGTTTTTCTGTAGAGAGCAGAGTAGTGATTCTTGTTTGTTTGGTCAGTTTTTATTTGTTTGCTGCAGAGTAGATGCAGCTACCCTTCCTGGGGATTGGGTTCCAAATGTCCAGTTGTCACTGGCCTGGCCACCGCCTTACATTAGGAATGTTATTTTGGCTGGGAATAAAAATACTGAGTATAAAAAGCTAACATTGAATATTCTTGTATATGCTGTAGGTGTGAAGATCAAGGTTGCAGTATACACGTATGTCTGAGGCAACCACAATACATATTGATGTTGATGGCATTAATGTGATTATATGCTAATAAATATATTGATGGGGTTATGCTGTATTCAGTCTCAGAGGGCAGAATTGAGGGAAAATGTCTCTGAAATACGAGGTATACCAAATTAGCGATGTGTTGAGTCAGCAAATTGTTCCCATTTATTCAGAATGCTTTGGATAAGCAGTGTATCTTCAGAATGTATTGAGATTGCTTCAGATGAGCAAGAAACCTAGTAAACAATGCAAAAGAAGTAATCCAGTGATATTTAAAACTGAAATGACATCATCAGTATTGTATTTCCAAGGTCATTTCAACCACTTCCTTTCAGAGGGTCCTGCTTGGTTAAACAAAACCTGAGAAATCTAATCTTTGAGGCAGAATGCTCTAATCTTTATGTATTTAATCATTCTCTGTATTGAGAATACTAAGAAAGTGATTTGTCATATAAATAAGCATGACAGGATGAAATTTTTAATGTGGATTTTACCATCTTTACAAAAGTTAGTCTTTTACTAATCTTTAATGATAGAAAGACTCTGATTTAGCCTTGAGTAGAAAGATCTGGATGTCTCCCATTTTCATGTGGAGTTTCGAGCTGTCTGTTTCTAAATATGACATTAACATTATATACACATTTAGAAGTGCAGTGTTAGAGTGTGGGTCAGTGTATTCTGTTAGACATCTTTCCTTATCCCTTTATTTATTTGCATACATTCATTGCTTGTAGAAGGTTAAGAAATATTGTGTAGCTGGATTCTTTTCTTCGGAAGTTGTAATTTCCATTAGTAGCCTCATTTGAGAAGCCAATAGGTTAATCTAAAACATGCTGAAATGAAGTTACAGAAGCAACTTCAGAATAGCTTCCGCGATAACTCCATTCAACTGTGAGCATTTGTCTCATCTCTGCAGCTACCTGTGTAAAGACAGCTACTGCAATGAGATGAGATGGATTTGATTTTTCTTCATAATTACTCAGGATTACTCAAAAAATTGCATCTCTAAGCCATTTACACTAGGACTCTTTCCTAGTCAGTAAGAGTAAACATCGTCAAAGGGTGGCACATTTCATTTTAGAGTAAATCTCCCTATGGAAAGATTTGAAACTTTTTGGCAGTGACTGAGAATTAAAGGTCCTGTCAAATGTCTCCTTGAATAACTATCATCTCCTTTACAAGAACATCAATAGCAGTGGATATCTATCCTCTAGTTTCTCAGTACAGATATATGGCAATTGAGATTATCCACTTTAAGTCTGCTCAGCTGTTCTGCAATGTTAGCAGTCTGTCTGCAGGGTACATTGCAATTGTCTTGCAAACTATTCTAACTCACCACGGCATTTATGTATTTATTTTTAAGAACAGTATTAAAGTTTTGATTTGCTTTTGGGTTTAGTATGATTTTTTTTTTTCAGTTAAATCAATTCACTCCCTAAAGTACCTACTTTTTTAAATTTCAAAAAGCTTATTGCTCTGTTTTCCTGTTATTCAGACTTATTAGTTGTCCTTTACCGTATTAATATTCTGCAGTTTACTTAATTAAAACCACTCACACCCTTTGAAATAGCCCATCCCAATCAAAAAGGAAAAAAAAAAAATCCTGGCTTAATGGTTTTGTTTCTGTTCTCAGAGAGGCTGAATAAATGACATGTAACAGCATGGAGAAGAGTATTTAAACACTGGCTAGAAATTCAGATACGTATTTCATATTCCGTTTTGTTTTTTTGGGGGGGAGGAAATCTTGAAAACAGCTATTTTAAGCTGTAAACAGCAATAATTCAGAAAATTTATATCAAATAAGTAAGAAAACCTTCAAAATATGTTTGGCTATTGCAAACCATTGTATGCAATAAGAAAACTGCAAAGCAGCAGCTTGAATTTCATCATGCTTTGGTCACCATACTACAGTGGACCTCAGCCATTGCTTTCTTTGGTCAGAGGGTCTTGTAGGCTCGAGTTGTTTATTAACCACGAAAAGCTAAGCTTTTCTTTCTCTGTATCCTTTGTGGTGACCACTAAAATAAGTAGAATTATCTTAAAAAAATTGCACAGTGTTCAGAGAAAGCTATTTAAACCTCTGTTTTTTTGTTGAGCGTTCAAAATAATATTGATTTTACGATGGATAGGAAACTATGCAGCCAGCAAAACCCATAATTTCTGGAATATCCCTGAATTCATAGCAGATACAAACCATGAAAATAATGTGTTACATGTGAGCTTTATTGCTGTGTCTGTTTGTTTTTTACTTTTTGCAAACCACAAAAGACATTTGAGAGTGTGTTTCTTGTTTTGATCAAGACAAAGTACAATGTCTAATGCTTAAAGCTGAATGTTCAGTGATATAAACCTATGCCTGCAGTGTCTCAAGATTCTTGTTATATCTGTTAGCACAATTGGTTGACTGTATTTATGCTGGCTGACACATGAAGAATACAAAATTAATATAGTCACCAAATACAATGATGAAAGCCCCAATACAACTTATATGCCACTTCCATTTTTCTTGACACTGGTTTTCCATATTCATAGCTCTGAATTCCCTCCAAAAAGCATTAAGTACTCATTTTCTTCAGTTACTGTATTCTGATAAAAATGTTTGTCAGGCTTATGTTTTCTGAAACTTAATTTGTTACTGAATTTGCTGGGCTTTATGGAGCAAGTTTGTGTTGTGCCAGATTTTAATCCTAACATTGCAAAATCTTGACAGTACAAGAGCTAGAAGTTATATGAAGAGGAGGCTGTAGTATGTTGGGCTCTCCAAAATGTTGCCAAGTCTACTGGTAATGTTTGTTCAGACCTGGTTAGATCTTAACACTCTCTTTAGTTTCTTAGTTACAAAAAAAAGAATTTATGAGTCATAAAGTCACTCTATTCTTAATATAATAAAAATTAAGCATCATGTAATGAACCTAGAGGATTTTGAGAGTCTCAGGAACAGGAACAGAGTACCATCTAATCAGGTAAATTACAAGGTTGCAATGCTAGGAGCAGGTAACTTTTTTTTCTTTTTTAACATAAACTTATAGTCTATTAGTTGAGCGAAAGAGGAAGAGCTGATGTATCCATTGCTTTCTGCTCCACTCTGTACCACCACCATCATGCAGTTGGATAAAAAGACAAATGTGCTTGGAGAGGACTTTACTGTAGAAATAGCAAGGACTTATTTTGTCGCAGAAGACAGTGGTAGGATCTCCTTTGGAATATTGTATATAATTGTGATCAGCTAGTTTTAAGAAAAAAACCATTGAAACCAGATGATGTGAATGAGGAGCTGGTAGGGTAACCAGGAGCTGTGTAGAGCCTGCTGTATAAATACAGCTTAACAGTGCTTGCCTTCTTCCCACTATCAAAATGAAGGTTACAGGAATGTAAGTCCTGATTATAAATTTACTGGGGAAATGAGCAGAAAAGGACCTATTTTACTAAAGTAATGCTGGGGAAAATGATATATGAATGAATTTAAAGTGAACGGCTTGAAATTAGAAAAAGGGTTTTAAGGCAAACTGTCATAGAGAAGGAGTGTGTATAAAAAAATCCCCAGTAACAGCAGTATCCCCACAGTACAGAATACAGTTAAATATGATCAATTAGAAACTACGGCCTTCAGGCAGAGACTGGACTTGGATTCTGAGACCTCATCAAGTCTTGTGTCCTTATGCTTTCTCAGAAGTTCAGGAAAGAAAAACTTTATCTGGACATGGACTTTATCTGGACATGGCCTGGAGGTCTCATTTTATTGGTAGGAAATCAGATGCATGGGCTGATGGGCAGAGGAATTTCCCTGACTGGATAACTGTTGTTTTAAAAATGTGTTTTGGTTTTGTGGTTGCACAGCTAGAGCAGCACATCAGTGTCAGTGCACCTAATCCCTGACTTCCACCATCAGTAGTGACTTTATGTGATGGAAAATCTGATTTCTGCAGCAGATTTCTGCTTGGCCACTAGCAATCAAAGTAAACCTAAATAAAAGCTCTGATATCCACAGAATTCCAATTTTGGTTTCTTTCTTAATTTTTCCTCTTTTGTATCATATATTGCAGACTGTGATTGTAAGTGGCTAGAGTTTATGTTATGGTGTAATCACAGTACTGGATACAAGGCAAAACAAGAAGACGGATGCGTTTCAAAACATATGTTAAATGTTGAGAAAAACCAGCACAGAGACCTTTAATTCTTAAATGACTCTGCTTTAATATATTAGCTGTGGATTTTATTTTGGTTTTTTTTTCAGGGAAGGTTGTTTAGGATTGCTCTTTCCTAATTAGCTTTATAGAATCAGAGCTTGTAAATATGAAAACAATCTCTATTTGTACTGTAGTTCTGTTTTATATTTTTCATATTGAAAGGCATTTGTTATTGATCTACAATCCTCTTGAATGCAGCTTGTGTTGCTAGAATAATCTCAGCATAAATTTTACATAGTGAATAAAGTGAGTTTTACATTTCATTCATGGCAGCTGTACTTTAAGCGCTATGTGTAACTTAAAAGATGAAAATTTTGCCAAGTGCTTCATGGTAACTTAAGGTATCTCTGTAGTTATTTTACTTTTTACTCAGTTTCTTCATTAAGAGGTTCATTATACAGCTGATAATATAGGTGGAAAAGATAGATTAAGTTCTGTAAAAGATCTGTAGTTTTGGCTTTAAAGCTGAAAGTTCATTAATGGTGTGAAAATGAAAATGTAATGATTGATTTAGTGTAAAAGTAAAGTTCACATCACCAAAGTCCTTGTAGCCTTATGTCTAAGTTTCTATATTCAGTGAAATAGTAATTTAATTTGATATCAATTATACTGTGAAATACTAATTTGATTCGGTATCAACGTAACCGTTTTAAGTATAAAAATTATTTAAACAGTCAGTTCTGAAACACAGGCCAAGTTAAATACTTGGGCTTAGTCCAATGAAAATTTCAGTGAGACTCCTAGAATAGACAGTTAACCTCTACCTTTATGTTTCTCTAGTGTATAAAAAAGTATTAATGCTGTTATTTATATTTCTGTTCTTAAATGTTGCTGGATATTTCACAGGTCCCATGCATCTGTTTTTATATATGCAGTTCATTGACTCTTTAAAATGAGGTCAATAATTTTAAATTGTTATTTCTGGAAAAAGGTAAATAAAATTTCGTAGCCTCTGAAATATATTATTCCTATTCTTCATTTTGAGACCAGCTTTTAAATTAATATGTGCAATTGTACTGGGTAGATAGTTTCATTAAACGGTTTAAAATGAAAGTACATCATTAGCAGCACATTTCTTGGTCTTTTGTAACAGACTTGCTTTAACTTTCAATTGCTGGAAAAATTAATAAAGTGTTAATTTCTTATTACCTTAGACCTTTTGGTTTGGTTTTGATTTTTTGTTGTTGCTGTCTTTTGGGTTTTATTGTTTTATTGCCACTTTTTCTTTACTATGGAATAGCAATGTAACTGGTTTGTTTAAAGAGTCATTTAGGAAACATAGTAAAAACCGATCAAAACTATATCTATGAAAAAACATCTCTAGAAGAGAAGCTAATAATTATAAGAAAGTTTGGCATAACTTGATATAAAACTTTGAAGTTTTATGGTAAAATAGTTCTTCCATGCTTTTTAAGTCAGCCTGTACCCAAAAGCTTAGTCTCCAGTATGGAACATTCAGTGTTTCTGAGTATTTTTTTTTTTATATAAACCTTTATACTTTCTGCAAAACCTCATTGCATTTCCCTCCATTCAGCTTTTTACATTTTTTCTGTAAAATTTACCTGTCTATACTCACCAGTCAGTAACTGTTTTTTAACAGTTACTTTTGCCTTTAAATGAGACAATCTTAGTTGAAGCTTTCCACTAGAGTTCTGCCTGTGGATTTGAATCATCAAGCAGCTTCCTATAAATTGAATACTTAAGTAAAATGGCAGCTTGGTTAAAGGAATACACTATAAGATTCCTTCTACATCTGTTTCAAGTAATCTGATATTTTTCCTTTGTTCTGAGTCCCTTTCAAAAAGACCATAATGTTAAAAAATGCTGTGGAAAAAACCTAGATAAACCTCAACCTTTTAATGGGTGGACAAAGATATTTCCTTTGTACTTGCCTCTCCCTGGTGCCTGGCCAAGCTGAGGGTTTGTGCTGGAGAAGCATTTGGTGATGGTCAGTCAGAGTGACAGCATCATTCTCACTGTGCTTGTCCCAGAGTGCTTTGGTATAAAGTGGGAAATATGCTGGTTTAAATTGTTTAATAACACGAGTTGAAATTGCATTTCCTTTGAATTTCATTAGTGTGTGTTGAGTGAAGTACTTCTGTGAGGATTTTGCTATGCCAGATATGTATGTTGAAAAGGCTGTCTTTGCAGGAATCTCTCAGCTGCCTAAACAGCTGTAAAAATAAAAATACCACTCACTGCTATTAAAACTCTTAGCAGCAAATCCTTCCTGTCACTGCTGGCATGCTGGGCTTAACTGGGGGATGTTTTTGCAAAATACTTATTTAAGTAAGTAGAGTGGTAGGTGATAAATGGTGATCTAAAAGTTTAAATCTGATTATATTGCTAGGATATTTCTAGGTTTGTGATTCAAGGGTGTAGTATGTAATTAGAAGGAGGATAATTCTCACTTTTATCATCTTAACAAATATTTATTCTATTACTCATTCAGGCAAAAAAATGACTTGTGATCTGCGAACAGTTTCTTATAAGAATAATTTTATGCAGGCACATTCGCTCCATTGATTTCACTTGGATTATTGTCTGTGTTAACGTATGTGTGACAGTTTGCAGGATTATTAACTGAACAGATGAGTTAGTGATGCCATGTAGCAAAATAAAGCAAGTATCTTCAGATGCTCATGGATCTGGGAATGAATTCAAACTGTCTGTGGGGCTTAGGGCATGCTTTTAGAAAATATGTGGGTCCCAGTGCAAATATTCGTAATTGATGCTTCAAGAAATTATGGTAAACTTGTAATATCCTATAGAATAACATAATTTGTAGTGAATGTGCTCTAAGGTTCTTGCTACTCTAAAAGGATAAATAACTTCTATTTGAAGAATTTTGTCATGTTTTGGGTATATAGTATATAGCGTAAATAGATAGGAAAGTTCTCTGATTGTTTCAGGTATCATGTAAGAATAATGGCCTAGAAAAAAACAACATTTCTCATACTTGCAGAGAAAAGATGGGAAGTGATCACCTAGTTGGTTACAATTACATATCAAAAACCCTATTTGCCAAAGAGTGTTGGTATGATTTGTTTAAGGCAATTGTGTATTCTAGCAACCTGGAAAGTCCTGTTTTATCCTCTGGAGCATATCCATGTTGAGACAGGCTTGGTTTTTTTTTAGTGGAGAAGGAAAATGCTGGCTTCTGCTCCTCATCCCTAAACAATGCAAATGATAAATTTACTGTGAAGGACTTCATTCTGAATTAAATATATCGCAGTTCTGGTCCCAGAAGTCCACCAGGCTGGATTTAAATTGTGTAAAATTTTCGTGGAAAGTCATAGCCTTTTTGAATAAAACATAAGATGAGAGAGAATGAAAATTACTTTTTATTTGCTTGCCTCCTTTTGCGGGAAGGATAAGCTCTTTGACATAAACAGAATGGTTTTTTTGTTTGGTTTGTGGTTTTTTGTTTGCAAATACCTTGAGGGTGCAGTGCTGATTTTTAGTTTTGCTGCCAGGAAAATTAAGCCACTGACCAAGGCTCTAATCCCAACCCCAACAGCTTCAAGTTAATATTGTTGCTGTGAACGTTTGTTGGTGTGGTTGTGTTATAAGGTAGATAAAGAAATTTAACAATCTGTATCAGTCTTGCTTTGGGTTGTTAAACCCAATGTTTGTTTGTGGAGCTGAAATGAAAAATGAAGGGAGTCTTCAAACCCATGTATGAATGAGAACTTCTGTTCATTTCTTTACAATGCTTAAATTATACTTCATTTGTAAGTATTGCTTTATGTGATTCAGTTCTATAGAAGCAATAATTACCATTAATTGCTTTTTAGTGGTAACAAGCCACTGAATTACACTCCCCCCAAGTGCTTCTTTATTTTTTAATTGCTGATGTATTTTTGAAGTAAAAATATTATCTGTTTTTGCAACTGTAAGATAAATAGCTTTAGCAGTGTACTATTTCTTTGTATTTGACAAGATGCTAATTATGCAAGCTCAAAGAATTGGTAATAAATGAAATCTCATTATAAGCTGTGCTGAGTTCTAAAGGATTGTTTTAAGGTGATCTTGAAAAGGAGAAAACTCTTTGGTAAAAGTTAAGCATTTACATCCAACTGGAGAGTTCTCTGTGGAAAAAATTGTATCACTATTGTAACTATCAGGAAAAGATTTATAAAAGTATTTTAAGATGAAAATGGCTAAGCTGTTGGAAAAAAAATGTTCCCGCTAAAAAGAGATATATATATGTATACATATATATTTCTCACAACTTGAAAATACCTCATGGGTGGATAGTACTTAACTAGCTCATAAAAGTGACTGTTCTTAGGAATGTAACATATCTATGTTGTCAAAGCAAATTATGTTTAAAATTTGTAGCATTCAGTGCTTGCAGCTGTCAAGGAAAGTACAGTACTACAATTGAGACATGAAACTGCAGATGCTTGCCTGCTTGACTTTTCTCGTATTGAAACTATTCTAATTAGACTTTTGGTTGTTTCTATGGGCTTTTTTATTTCTAACTTTTTTTTTGTGCAAACCAAAGGAAAATACCTTTACTCTGTATCTAGTGTCAGCTTTATTGCATGAAGTCCACCTTTTACAAAGTGGGAGCTGATCAACTGCCTCTTTGAAAAGTTTGGTTTGAAAATATTTATCTAAGCTTTGGCTTAAAAAATAGTTTTTGTTGTAATTGAGAACATTATGCTTAGTATTAAGCTACAGTAGTACTTGCCTCATTCTTACAATAGTAGGTAATTTACAGTTAAAAATCCACATGGGGACGTTATAGATAACATAAATGTAAAAGAGACCTACAAAGGGATACAAAATAAGTTTGAACTCCACATTTTAATTTATGACAACAGCATAAATCAGAACAAAGATATCAGAAAGTAAAACTCCTATGTGGTAAGAATTTTCTCTCTGGAGCATTCAGATATATATATTGGGGTTTTTTTAAATTTTAGGATCTATATATTAAATGGCAAAATTCAAAATTCATATTGACAGAAATCACAATTAAATTAAACCTTTGCAAATAGCCTGTAAGTTCCTGGGTTTAAGTTTTGTAGCTATTGTCAGCAGTGAAATAAACAGTCTTGCCTGAAAAATGTTCCTACAGTTTTCCTTGTGTAATGGACCTGAACCTTATGTTTTGTGTGTTTGTTATAGCAGCTAAAATTGCAAAGGAATTATTAAAATTTCTATCAAACTCTACCTATTCATGTTAGCATTTAAAATTGACTTTTTGTTTGTCATCTTGCAGAAAGTTCCCGTACTGAAAAAAGAAGTTGCAAAGTCAGTGTTTTCATCTAGCAGCTCTGAAGGCATATGATATTCTTGTAGCTCTTAATTTTTTTGAGAACCTGTAGGCTTGCAGAATAAAAATAGCACAGAATAGACCCCTGGGACAAAAAATGTTGCAGGAAGGACTGATTTTTAAAGGAAAGTTTTCTCCCCTTAGGAAGTATTCTGCAGAGCACTAGAATTTAAAAATAAAAGCCATTTCATTTTTACTCATTTTAAGCCATGTCAGTCAGAGGGGAAAAATGAAATAGATCCAAAAGATACAGAAAGAAATAGAATAAGACCAAAATAAGGGCAATACCAGTTAGGTAGTGTCTGTCTTGCTAGCTGCACATTAAATAGGCTCATTTATGGGTACTTACAAAGTGTTTGCATATGGAGCTTTTTTTACTGTGAGTATAGAATGATAGAGATTATCTTCAGAGGAAGGACAGTCTGGAGGAATAAACTCTATTTTCTTACTGGACAGATGCCTAAAAGCACTTCCCATAAACTGCAGACCAGATTGCTTTATTTTGATATGCATTACAGAAGGATGAGTAATGTTTTCTTTCAGTAGTGCCTGATGGTGGATTTGTTTTCTTATTTTGTCCTTTTTGTACAATTATGTAGCTCTATAAATGCCTGCAATTCTCAGTTGTATTTTTTTTTAAGAGCTTAGCGCTCAGAACTCTGATATATCAATGAGCCTGAATCTCTGATATGAGTGAATTATACGCATAAATAAAGCAAAAATTAACTTGGATAAAGTTCTTCATGTTAGCATGCTAGACCATTATAATTTGGGGAAATAGAGGGAGTATACCCAGCACTAGAGTACCATGCAATGCCTAAAAAGTCCTTGATTTTTAGCATGTATCCTAAAAATCAAGGCGTAAGATTATTTTGAAGTAGAGTGTGTGATACATTTGACTGATTGCTCTAAACTTCAAGAACAGGTTTTTGGTGGGGCTTGTGCTTTTAAGCTGTTTGCAAAGCCTTCCCAAATATATGTTAAATATCAAATGTTTAGGTGAAATAGTATGACCAATTAAAATGCCTTTATAGAATATAATAAAATAATTTCCAGGAAGCTTAGGGGGAAATTCAGGCAAATGGAGGTAATTGGCAAAGGTCATATTGAGTAACTGAGGCCAGAATTTGACCTCTGCTGTTAGGAAGCTGTAAGATCAACGACTTAATGCTTTGTTTTGTTTTTTAATTAAGACAATTCAGAAATATTAGACTATTAACTGTATCTGTTCCTTTATAATAATTTTTTTTCCTAACAAAACAGTAATTTTTTTACTTCTGTTGGATTTTGAAAGTTTGTGAATATTTTACTAAAGAAGTGTGACTTTTTCGTACTCATTTTCAAAACTGAATTTAAAATATTTTAGTCTGAATTAGAAATCTTATGCCTACTATTTTACTTTCGAAACCATTTAACTTTCAAGTTTTTTCCTAAAGTCTTTCCTTGAAAGATGTCAGATTGTTTAAGCAATTCATCTGAAACATGCAGGGACTTACTGAAGACTGTAAGCTTCCACTCCCTTATTGTGGAAGAGTGCTTTGGGCCAGTACCAGTCCTTATATGCCCAAGTAGTATTGGAGTAAATCCACTTAAATTTAAATTTTGATTTTTTTTTCACTGTCTTAAATACTGTGGTAGACTTGTTCTGAAAGCTTGTATAAGGGATGTCTGCCAGTGTCTGTCTTCAGAAGAGCTGGATGTTGTGTATTTAATATTCTCAGTACTGTTTTTCTACAGTGTGGCTGTACAGGTGCTAAAAATCTGGCACTGCAATATGTACAGCAGATGTGGCAGTATCATATCTGGGATGAGGTGGATTCTTGTTGCTCCTGCAGTCTTTTAGCAGCAGTTGTGAACAAAAATCTATGTAAGACAGGCTGTTTGATGAGCTCATCACTCAAGTGCTCTTCAGGCTCAGAAAGGAAGATGACTTAGAAATACCTCCATAGACTAATATCCTTTTTATGTTAGGGTATAAACCTTATAAAAAAAAGATTTTTCAAAGTGTAATGCCGTCTAATGAAGAGTGTAATCTTGTTTGCTCAGATTATGGTTCTTAATGCCATCAAGCAGGCAGTTTCAAATTCTGTAACTTTGAAAAAGTTTGGTTTGATTTAAAGGACCCAACTGAATAAATTGTCCCATAAGCTGGAACTGATACCGGAGTTAAATCAAACCTCCATGAACTGATAAACTTTTCAGTTGTTTTTTTTAAACAAAACTGGCTCCAAACATAAATGAAGATAGCTACAAGCAAAGACTTCAGTCTACAAAAGACTTGCTGCATACCTAGATGCATCCAAAACATGCCTAGTAAAGTAGTAGTATCTTCTATCAAACCACCTTACATGATAAAAAAAGAAGACAGGATTTCCCTCTGAATCACCTAATTAAGATATTTCTTTAAGCTTATTATCCATGTGTTCAAGGCCAGGTTGGACAGAGCCTTGGATGGCATGGTTTAGTGTGAGGTGCCCCTGCCCAAGGCAGGGGGATTGGAACTAGATGATCTTAAGGTCCTTTCTAACCCTAACTATTCTATGATTCTATGATTCTGTGTCTCCTTATGTGTAAAATGTGTGGATTTGTGAATTTAATCTTTTTTTGTTGAAGTCCAAATACTTAGTATATGGTGGGAGTATCAGTGTGTTTCTGTGAGTAAACCTAGCTATCCTACTCTAAGCATGGTGAAAGTTATTAAAATGTCAGCTTTATTATGTTTTGAATAAGAACCAGGATGGCAATGCCAAAAGTTTGCCATGCTTTTAGCAAGATCAGACTTTTATCTCTTTACTTCTACGTATAAAATAAAATACATTTTCTTGATTGTTTTTTGAATTATTTTTGGATTATGATTTTATTGCTACTCTATTAAAAAATCCCAAGTCTTAAATGCTTTTATTCTTTGCAATTTGCTCTTATCAATATTATTGCAATTATTTTCAGTCAGTCTCTAAATTTATTGTCAACTGAATCGTCTTCATTTTGCTAGGTATGTAACATTTCTGTTGTTACTGTGGTCATTGAGAGACTTACTCCAGCAAGTTCCATAACCAACACACCGCCTGACCCAAACCTGTGTTTGTAAAATATATGTGTCAATAATCTCACAATCCTCTGCATAATAGCATATACATTTGTGTAGGATTTATTTTTGAGTTTAGGTATGGCTGGTAACTTAAAAAATACATCGTAAGATGATCTTAGAGTGGGGAGAATGGAGTAGATGATCTTGGCAGTCCCTTCTAACCCAAACCATTCTGTGATTCTGTGGTGATAGAATCCAAAAGTCTAAAACCTGTAAGCAGTTTATTCAGTGTGTTATTACACAAATGTTGTTACTTTTTAAGGAATACTACTTTTTCCATGGTAAACTATTGCAATGTGAAATTCTGTGTGTGACATTAGAGCCACCTGGGTGTGAATCTCTCTGAAACTGTGTTGAATTCAGTCAGGTGATGTGAAGGTAGAGAGTTTCCCTCATGGATCCGACTGGTGGCTTGGGTCTATTTTTTCTGTCTCTGAAGAATTTTATAATATTTTATAAAAATATAAAAATATTTATTGTACTCATACAGTGCAATAGCTTAGTTAAAAATCTGCAAATGCACCCCCTTCATCTCCAAAATGGTAGTAGTAAAAGAGTTATGTTTGTATGCATACACACAGAGAGTAGCTCAGACCTAAGACTTTTCCACCTTTATTGGGCTGTCATTCTTGGGTCGTGCATGACAACACGCTATTCAACCCAGCTTCACTCTCTGTCTCCCTCACTGAGGTAAGGGAGTCCACATGACTCCCTGGAATCTGTACAAGTTTCAAAGCAATAGGGGTATGCTCGAAGTGGAAGCTGTTGCTGAGTTTTAAAACCACAGAAGGGGTGCTTTTAACAGCTGGTTTGTGTTCTTGAGGAGAAAAGTATTAAGTGGAATTTTGGAAAGTCTTATGACTTACTTTTTACTCTGAATTAATTAAATTAGTAGTAGAATTAGTAAATATGCATGCTTGCAACTATTCTATATGTCTTGAGTTTACCAGCTGAGATTTATACCTACAGCCAAGCCTGGGGTCTCTGTCAGGGGTGTGTAGCACCACACCCTCCAGTCATGGCTTTTTGGGCTGCTGAAGGTGCAGCGCTGCTGTCTGCATGGATGACCAGTGTATGTGGAATAGTGCGATAAGTATTTTCAGTGAAACTAATGAACTTTCTAATCATTTGGGATGAGCTTTTATTACAGATCTGGGTATGATGTAAACCAAAGGTCTCACACAGTGGCACTGTGTTGGGTTCTCTGAAACAGCAATGAAGAGTTGGGAGGCTGTGGGTCTAGAATATACTTGTGTGCTCTGGTGTCATGAAACTTCACAGATGGTCAGGTCAGTCAGTTTTGGGATGGTACAAAAACTACTGCTTTGTTTTATTGGATAGTCACAACATGGGAACCAAGGATTGATTAGTATGACAAGTATTTTTGCCAGCAGGCTACAGAAGGGCATCATGATCTACCTCATGGGCAGGTAAAGAGTTAATACACTCTACTGCACAGCATTTTTTGCTAATGTGAATCTTTCACTTTACAAAGGAAAGCAAAGGAGTGCCTGAAAATGGAACTCAAAAAGTCTTTTAATTGTTTGCTTGTATTTTTATCTCAGACCTATTCAGACTCTTAGGTTTTTTAGATTAATTAGTTCACAATTAAATGTAATGATACTGTACATAATCACACAACATCTTGGACTTGCAGGAATCTTGTAGATTTCTGTCTTACAGAAGTATGCCACTTTGCAATGCACCAAAGTGGAAGCTGGAGCAAAAGGTTATAATCTCAGTGTGTTAAGAGTACCTTCTACACTGCCAAATACCGTGTTGTATATAAAGCACAGTAAGTCAGACTTGGGCTGCCATGGACTGCAAGGCACGTGCATTCAAAACAGTTCATCAGTCTGAGAAAATACTTAGCACTTTGCTGCAGAAAAGCATAGCTCTTTGTGGGCCTGGTTTGCCTTGCAGGCCTGGTGGAAAAGGATTGGTAGATAATCCTTCACCTTCTATTTTGCTGAGCCAAGTACAGGGGAAGTCGGCCAGGATGTCTCAGTTCCTGCAGTCCATAAAGGAGAGGGCAGGAGAAGACGTGTTTTACCTTTTCATTTGTCTGCTCTGGAAAGCATGTGCTAAAGATATGGGGAGAAAGGGTGCTTACAATCAGTCTCACCATCAGTTTGATCTGGCAAAGTTATTTCTGTACCTACTTGCAGATTTTCATGGTCTGTGACTCTAATACTTGACAGTAGAAGACTGAAATGTCACTATTTATTTGGTTATTAAAGCTGGTAATGTTACACATATTTCCATGGGTTACTTTCAGATTAATATGGTGCATTTGTAATATTTTGTGTCCTACTAGGACAAGTAATGAAACCCTTACAGTCATTGCCAAATCTGATCTCCAAATAGAGCACAAATTGAGGGGTTTTGGGTACAGTGTGGATTTGACTCAAGGGTGGAGATACAGAAATCCACTGGAGTTCAAATTCATAATTTCCTGACTGCTTAATGCTTCTCAAACAGTCTCAATAATCTAAGGTTCAAAGAAGTTTGAATCTGATGTTCATATATCCAACAAATAATATTTACTCTCAGATTATGTAATTTTTCTATAAGTTTCAAAGTGGCACAGGAAAGAAACTCTTACTCCTTTGTTCCTAAAATATTTGTTTCTTGGCAGCATGCATCTGGATGTATAGCAGATGTACTAAATATAACCTTCATATGATTTAATGTAGCACACATGTAGAAAATGAAAATAACATTAGTACAAGTTGTTATTTTAATATGGACCTTTGGGCAAAAGGAAACACTCTTCTGGTCTGGACTACTTATGCTGTGATATAAATAGAAGGTTTGAGTTGCCAGGACTGTCAGTCTGGCAAAGTTCATTCAACCTCAATTTGTGATGCAAGACTCCTGAAAATAATGGCCTCTCTAACATTTGTTCTGTGTTTCTGTTAATAGGAGGAATGCTTTTTGAATTTAGAAGCTCCTATTTCAAGAGTATGTGGCTATGACACTCCTTTCCCTCACATCTTTGAGCCTTTCTACATCCCAGACAAATGGAAATGCTATGATGCTGTTCTAAAAATGATTAACTACTGAACAGTAGTGCAGGTGAGAAATAATGTCCTATACTCACAGTTTGCCTGTAAAGATTCTGTTAGAGTGACTGTAAGGTCTGGGGATATAAAGTGCTACTTTTTTAGTCAGTTGTAACAAGAATTGCCTCTTATGGCTTCAGTCTTAAAGGTGTCTGAAAATTTTTATGTAGTACCATTGAAGTCAGTGTTTAAAATTAATTATCTCGCTTAATCATGCTGAAAATTAAGTGTCTTGTATCCTGAGAAGTTAAAAGAACATAGAGTGAAAGTAATGCAGAGATTATATATTCACCTGTAAGAGAAGACTTACAGTTACTACATAGGGAAATCATAGTGTTAAATTTTATAATTTTTCACTCTTCAAGGTGGCCTGTAATCCTGTGGGGTATTAGTAAGGCCCACTCTACACTCTATATAGGCACTACATTGCAAACATAGAATCATAGAACAGTTAGGGTTGGAAGGGACCTTAAGATCATCCAGTTCCAGCCCCCCTGCCATGGGCAGAGACACCTCACACTAAACCATGCCACCCAAGGCTATGTCCAACCTGGCCTTGAGCACCACCAGCGATGGAGCATTCACAACTTCCTTGGGCAACCCATTCCAGTGCCTCATCACCCTCACAGTAAAGAATTTCTTCCTCATATCCAATCTAAACTTCTGTTTAAGTTTGAACCCATTACTCCTTGTCCTATCACTACAGTCCCTAATGAAGAGTCCGTCCCCAGCATCCCTATAGGCCCCCTTCAGATACTGGAAGGCTGCTATGAGGTCTCCACGCAGCCTTCTCTTCTCCAGGCTGAACAGCCACAGCTTTCTCATCCTCTCTTCATACAGGAGGTGCTCCAGTCCCCTGATCATCCTCGTGGCCCTTCTCTGCACTTGTTCCAAAACATACACAGTGCACTGAAAATACATAAAGTGTTGGTAGTATCTTACCGCTCTGTTAAAATAAGATTATAATGCTTCCATTTAATGTTTATTCTTAAAGTATTTTTTCTTTATAATGGTTTATGTAATTTGGTCATGCTTGCGGATTTCTGTGTGCCGAGCGCTTCAGGCACCATGCCTGTGAGCAGATGCATATTTTTATTACATGACTAACAGTCTGTAACATCTTTTTCCTTTATTTCTTTGTAACATAATACCAAGTAGCATTAGACCATGCAGTGGCCAACCGGGACTTAGTGTTGTGCATTGCTGTGGAAGAATTTCTGGTGTCTAATGACCAAAGTTTAATGATTAGGAAATATGTCAATACATTTTATTCTCTACTTCCTTTAATTAAATGAATCAAATAGCCTAGGTTTTGAGATTGTGTCTTGATGAGTTGTGTACACCTGAACTAAAAAGAAAAGGTGAATCTGACAGGCCTGTTTTCCTTTGGAATGAGGTCAGGGGAGTTTTAGCCATTGACACTGAAGATAGGAGATCCAAGGTGGGCCCATCGTTACAGGTGCCCTCTATTTTACCGATACATTAAGCTGTGAATTGAGTTTAAGGCCAGGAATAGAAAGAAGGTTGTCAAATCCTTAATGTTAATCTTACTTATATTCATACTTACTTTCAGGATTACTTTTTGCAGTTCACTCTCCTTTGTTCCCCTTGAAAGCTGATAGTGGGGTGCCTTTACGTGAAGTAGGGATGCTACCAGTGAGGCACTGTCTCTGAAAGTTAATGTAGTTCCACTTAAAATACTACTCAAAAATCACCCGTTACTGACAAACTAGGGCATTTTCTTATGATCAAAGCTGAAGAATGTGGTGATCTTTTTTGTAGAGCATGTGGTAAATGCTCTGCTTTTCATTACTTCACTACAATTGTCCTTGCCTTTATGTTGAAGTAAACTTGTTAAACATTTATTTTCTTTTTTGTTTGGTATCTCTGTAATAAATTCAGTGAAGCTTTCCTAAAGAGAAGGGGTTCTATCTGCTCTTTGAGGTGAGTTACTAGGCCTTGCTAGGTAGCCTCTAATCTGCCCTTTCCAGTGCAAACTGAAGGACCAAATATTCTTACCTCTGTGTAAGGAAAGGGAGACAAACTGAGGATATTTGGTGGTTCAAAGACCCAGTTTAAGTGGGTTCTGGGATTGCATTGAATTTGTACATGGACACAGGTTCTTTGGGGTGTCCTGCTCCTGCATTGACTCATCCACAGGTCACAGTCCCTTTGACTCTGTTCACACTGGAGTTCCAACCTGTCCAGTACAGCATCACAGGAACAGTGGTGATGCCCTGGCCATACAGCAGTACAGCAAGGAGTGAAAACAACAGGCAGCCACTAACAAGTACTAGATCCACAGCAAGCGCAGGAGCCTGCCAAGTAATAGCTAAACAGCAGTAACAGCCATAAATTCTATATGGCACATTACAATCAAACCTGCCATCTTGAGCTCTTTGAGCCCATGCTGGGATCCAAAAAGGACTGTTATGGTTTAAATCAGTGAGCAACTAAGCATCTTGCAGCTGTGCTCACTCACTCTACCCCAGTGGGATGGAAAAAGGAATCAGAAGGGTAAAAGTGAGAAAACTCATTAGTTGAGATAAAGACAGTTTAATAGGTAAAGCAAAGGCCATGCACATGAAGCAAACCAAGGAATTCATTCACCACTTCCCATGGGCAGGGTGGTGATCAGCTTCATCATGCCTAATCCACGCCCCTCTTCCTTTTTCCTGCTTCCTTCTTCTTCCCCCAGCTTTGTATTCAGTGATACGACTCCCTTCCTCACCTTGTTACTGGATAAAACCAAGTTGTATAATGTTTCATGGACTGCTACTGTTAGAACATCCTGTACAGACCTGGAAACGGGTTCTAGATGCAGGGTGATGCTAATTCCAAACTTATTTTTACCAGTTGCAGTTCTTTAAGTTATTTGTTGTGTTGAAATCTTTCTGTCCTTATTCACACAAGTGTTTCTCACTTAACAAAGAATACAGCTGCATCTCCTTTAAATATCAAAAGAGTAAAACTCTCCCTGAAATATGGTTGGCTGTGTACACAAACATACCTCATACCCAAAAAGGTTCCTGTCAGGCACCTGAATTAACTTACTGCTTTGTGTCTAAGGTTAATGCAGGGTTTCAAGCTGGATGCTACAGTCAATCATTTCTAAAGTTAGCCTTATTATCTTAATGTACATCTGGTTTTATTCAGTCTATGTTGACAATGTCTCACACATGCTTAGTTGCTTATCTTGAGGTTGACAGTATAAATGGATTTCATGCTCAAAGACAGTGTTTGACAGTGCATACTCTATACCTCACCAGTGAGACAGGCAAGAGCAGAATCTGTATCTTTTAGCAGCTTCTTAGCTATTAAGATTTACATCTATGTTAGCTGTAAGAGAAATAGCTTCCAGGTAGGCAGCTGTGTTCTAGATAATTCTTTGTAGTTTGAAAAAAATAAGAGAAAAGAAGCAGTGAGATTAGAATGGATATACATTTCCTGGAGAAACATGGAACAGCATCTGGCTGTTTATTTGGGAAGGGATGGGGTGAAGATAAAAGAAGAAACAGAGGTAAACAGCCATAACTTTTATAAAACTTACTCCTGAGACACAGAAATTTATTGAGGGGTGTCTGTAGCATAGAAATAACAAATAGCCAAGTGCTTTCCTGTTACCTTTTGCAGCTTTCTCTACCACATTTGCATATTCTGTTTTCCTGTCAAATTCTGAATTCTGGCTGTTCCTGCAAGGTGACTGTTTACCTCCATGAGATTGTGTGTGTTTGTAGGGACACCATTACTATTACAAATTTGGTCTCTAAAAATACGAAGTTCTCACACTGAACTTCGTTATGGAGCTGTTTTACGGAAAGTTTAATCTTAATGCTTAAAGGTTAGGCAATGTTAAGGGATGGTAAGGTGTTGTTTTAAATTTGTTTTTCTTTCCAAGAATGTATTTGAAGTTGTATTTCAACATGCTATGCAATTTGGCTCAAAACCAGTGCTCCAGTTGGGAGAGACTTGCAAATGACAGCAATGCTTTCCATTTCTCAACCAGTAAGTTGTGGTGGGAAATGGGAAGAGACCTTATAGGTATTTTGATTAATTATTGTCTGTTCTTTGCACTCCTAGTTATTAAGCATAGCTTCACACAGGTAACTCAAGGTACAGGAAAAACATAATTGATCTCCCTGTTTGGTAAATAAAATATGAGAGACTGTGCAAGATCATTTGGTTTTAACCTAGCAATCAATCAGGTTTTTCTTCAACACAGAATCCCAAGTGTGGCAGGCTGGACTGCCTGCCTTTTGTAATGCGCTATCTCTAACCCAATAGAATAAACAACCTCCTGTGGCTTGAGTAGGACACAGCATTCCTGGTTTATAATGTTTTCCTGCTGGATGATGAAAATTATGTAAATGGCTAGTGAATCATGTCTTATTCACAAGCAGTGAGTAATCCAGATATGAGATATGAGTCTATGAATTAGTCTGTTAATATGGCCACTGAAAGTCTATACTTGTATACAAGCCTTGACGAGAACTCATGCAAGATCAGGAATAATCAAATTACTTTAAAAAAAAAGCTCTAAATAGGAAAAGAAATTACTATAGATTTTCTACAATACCCCTCTTCACTGTGACAGTAGATTGATAGTATATTTAGTAGAGCCGTAACGAAATAACATAGCAGAGTGGGATGGAAGACATCATAAAGTTTTTGCATAAATGGTGGTAATTAGTGTTGTCTTCACAGTAGATATCAGTTGCAAGCATTTCTAATTTCTGTGTGTCTACCCTGGCAGCTTTAAAAATTTAATGTAATTTTTAATATGTGTAAGTAATTATTTTGTTGTAATTCACAGACCTTGAGGTTAAGAGAAAATTATAAATGTAAAAAGTAAGATTGCCATGGAGGGCACTGTATGTTTAAGCTGTAGATATTATTTTCAGCCTTAAGATTTGTCATTTATTTTGTCATCTTCTTCTGCAGAGATGAGAACAACAGGGAAATACAGAAGTTGCCTTCAGGACTCTTGACACTTTACTCAGATCTTTTGGGTTTGGAATTCACATAGCAGACTGTTTTCTCTGAACTCAGCTATCCTTAATATTCATCTTGACTATTCTTCAGAAAATTCAAATCTTCCTTAATTATGAAATCAGTGTTGGGCAGGTGATTGGTATAAGAAATAGTTTCAGATGTAAGTAAAGATATTCCAGATGTCGTATGAATGTTACACATTGCCATGTTTCACTAGGTTGCATCTCTAGAATTCACTGTGTAAATATTGGAAGCAGGATTTTATTGAATAAAACATATCATGCACATGTTGTCTCTTGGTTTTTGTTATTGTTTTGGGAAACCCGAAGAAGTTATTTAAATATGACTGTATTTTCAACAAAATGAAACTTAGGCAGTCAGAGTAGCTTGTGTGTCTGGTCTGGCAGAGACCTTCTTTAACCACTGTCACTAGCTATCTCTTAAGTTGAGTGGCTTCATGTAAAATATCCCCAAATACTGGTTTTCCTTTTTGCAAGGGAAATGAAAACTCAGTTTGTCTTGTGAAGGGAGGAGATACTCTTTTTGCAGTGTTGCTGTAGGTGAGAGCCTTCATTGGTACTTCTTTCCTGCAATATCTTCTTTAAAAGTATGTTTAATCTAGATATAGAATGTGTTTGCTGCTAAGGAGCTGTGCAAAATGTGCCAGTTTGTTGAGGAAAGGTAACAGTACCCTGACATAAGCATGCCAGTGGTGGGAGAAGAGGCAGTGCACATCCATTTTCTATTGGTGAGGACACAGAAATACAAAATAACCAAAAAAACTCTAGCCTAGTATAAAATTAAACCTGAATGTTTATTTTTCCTGTGCTAATATAAAGGGCACTGAACATCCCTAAGTGCAAAAAGAGGTCCAGCCTTTCAGACTGAAGGCTTCTGACCTCAGTTGAGGTTTGCTTAATTTTCAATACTGCCCTTCTTTTCCATATGACACGCCAAGGACATAGCAAAGGCACTGTGAAAATTATCCTCTCTTGTCCTACATTCCAGCACTGCTCAAAGGGCAGCAGATCTTCTTTCAGCACAGTAGTTGCAAAGCTTATTACTGAATTCCTTTGGTACCAGCTCTGCTCATTTTTCCACCAACTAAATTAAGTGTGAATTCAGCAGTTCATAGTCTTTTTGTACAGAAAGCAAAGGAACTGAATCAATCTCATGCTGCGTTGCTTCTTATTACATGGGGGAAGGAGTGGAGGGGGTGGGCAGATGTATGCCAGTAGCCAGATAACCACACTTCCATTATTATTCAGGGGGATCTTTCAAGGAGAAAGAAGAATAACTTTGTACACAAATGTGTTCAGGGCAGTCCTCAAGTTGGTGGCTAAAACATGGCGGGGATGAAACTCAAGAGGATAACTTCACTCTAAATGTCAGTGGATATTACCCCCATATCCCTCCAACATCTACACTGATGATTTGTGAAGTTGTTAATGAGGTAATCCACTGAAATCCAAGGGAAATATGGTCTTTGATTATGGGTGTCTGAGTGCACACACTTGCAGCTCAAAGTGGTGTGCTTCTCAGGGCTCTGAGGCAACTCATGTCATGCTCCCAAATCTCAGGAGAAATCTCTGTAGTGTGTTTCAGTGTATGAAACATGGGGCAATTCTTGCACTCCCGAGAACTCAACTCAAAAACGACTTGTACAGGCGGAAGGTGCTAAAAGGTCATCTTTTCAGGGCCTGCTACTATTTTATGCAAGATTCTGCATTCCTAGTTCATACATTCCGTGCAGAATACCACAACTTGATAATGAAGCTAATTGTTAATGCTTCTAATCAAAATAAAATGGTGATATTAGTCATCTGTAAATCTGTAAATGCTGTGTATAGAATTTTGTTATTGTTTTAAAGAAGATAGATGCATTCTGTATTTTATATTTTTTGTGCTGGATGTAAACTTCTGGTTTTATGAAGAAAAATGATTTAAAAAGTTATTTCTCCCTTTTATGAAAATCAGTAGATATTTTAGTAACTATCTTCTAAAAATGTACTGTTACTGTATTTTAAAGCATATGAAATAGGTACAATTATAGTACTGCTATAGTAAAATATTCTTTGGTAATTAATAGCCTTACTACTATACACTTTGTATTTGAGGTTTTTAAATTTAAAAGCAGTTTGTAATTTAATGCAGAGCTCGAGTTCAAGTTGTGTGTATGGAAATAGAGAATGCCGTATTTCTTAATAAACATGTAGAAAATGTTTGCTCTTAATGTAGACTACTACAGTCTGGTTGAGGGGCTGATTTTGTATTTCGGTGAGTGGTGATGTGTCATTTTTTAATCGTATAAAAAATTTTCCTTTCTTCTCCGTTTTGGATAATAGAATACCTTTTCCCTGGCAAAGACGGCTGGTGTTCTAAAACAGATGCTGCTCCCAGCAGCCTGCCTAGATGGCAGTATCCACTCACGTAACTTGTGCTCAAGGATGCCGGCTGTTTAAAGCGTAGAAAAATGACATATAACTCTAAACTGGACAGGAAGGCCTACTGTTAGACACAAATAACTGTTTCTCATTAATTTCATAATAATAAAATCCAAAGATAAGTCATATTATCTGGTTTTTAACTACTTACGTCTCTTCATTAGATTATGCAAAAAATGTGGAGGAATATTCTCAGATTTAACCTGGGCAGCGATTGCTTCACTTTAAATAACACCTTCTAAAGCAAAACTCATGTCAGTACTCGTTGCTGGTCATCCAGAAAATTAATAATGTATTTATTCATGCTGTAAATTGCCGGAAATAATTATGGTACATAGTTTAATGCTGGATCCTGATCCTGGAATTCAAGAAATACACATCCTTTGTGGGATCCCAGATTTATTAACTCTGAGGAAAGACTTGTATACTCTTTGTCTGTCATCTAGCTCAGTTAAGAGTGTAGTGCTGTAGCAACTTCATCATTATAAACAGTGCACTAATTAGTGAAAATTGGATTTAAATCATTAGAGGTATTCTCCCATGTGGAAGTGCATGTGTTTATAAGAGGATTAGCCAGTAGTACTTTCTCACTGCAGTAGCCAGGAGCCTTGACAGAGCCTTGACACAATGACCTTTCTTTCCTCTGGTCTGATAATCAGTTCTGAGCTCATGAATCTTTTCAGACAGCTCTCTTGCTCCTGTAGCTAAAAATCAGTGTTTCCAGTGCACTGGTGTATTGCAGAAGGTCTGTTCTAGCCACATAACTTCAGAGGCAGCAACTGAAAAGAATCCATTCAGCAAGCTGGCAGAGATTGTTATCACAGCAGCTCATGGGGTTCAGTGAGCATTATATGTTCATAACAAAATAAGCTGACACAGTCTGCAAGCTCTGCCAGCTTTCAGTAGACCTGAAATAAGGATGTAATTCTTTTGTAGCAATTTTGCTGCTTAGCTGCTCTGCAGAATACGTGTTTGTTAGATATGGGAGACATACATCTGACTTCAGTATAAACAAGATTTTTAGGACTTAGTTCGGTTGCTTATACTTTGGCATTGAGTACCATTTGAGACACCCTGGGATATCCTGCATGGTCTCCATGTCTCCAGCTGCTGCTTCCATAGGCCCTATGTGATATCTGCCAACCCCGTGTGTATCTTGGGTGCCTTAGGGCATCTCAAATGGCACAAGATGCCTGTATTCAGGCATCTAAATGGAGCCCTTTGTTTTCTGAGGCTTGGATACCTGATGTCTGATGATTTTTCTGTGAGCTTGTATGAAATGCTAGCACTAAGACTGGTGCATGCCTCAATTTTCAAAATAAATTGCTCAAATCCCCAGAAAGTACATAAAGTGGGATATATGACATGTTGTGCCTGTGAAAGAAAGGATTATCTTCTGGATGACAGGCTGATGCAGAACTGTTAGTTCCTTGAGGTGAATAATTTAGAGCAAAACCCCAGCCTTATAAATGTCCCATGGCTGGAGGTGGCTGCTGTAACTCACAAGGTTTCTAATGAATATCTGGAGATAATATGTGGGCAGGACCTGGTTGAAGTTCAGCAAAGCCATGAACAGCAGTGGTGAATTAATGGGGGATGAGGGAGCTGCAGTCCCCTTGCTTCCTGCAAGAGCTGCTGTGGGATTCAGCTCAGGATTAAGACACGTAAATTTAAGTGTCGAGATACAGGTGTGTATGGCTGAGCAAAGCAGGTGAGCTAGCTAGTAAGTGCCTTTAGGGTAATCTGACTCATTCTGTAGGCTGAAACTGACTCTACTGACTGTCTCGGTTGTCTATCTGCAGTGCCACAGGAGGTGCTCTGAGGTATGCTGTTGGGCTTTTGGCTTGTCTAGAAGTGTTCAGATCTCCCGTTGGTCCTCAGTCGTACCTGCTAGCTCAGGCATATCTTTTATGGAATCACAGAATGGTTTTGTTTGAAAGGGATCTTAAACCTCATGTATATCCAATCCCCTGCCATGGGCAGGGACACCTTCCCCTAGACCAGGTTGCTCAAAGCCCCATCCAACCTGGCCTTGAACACTGCCAGGGATGAGGCACCCACAGCTTCTATGGGCAACCTGTGCCAGTGCCTCACCACTCTCACAGTGAAGAACTTCCTTTATCTCCTCCCTTTCAGTTTAAAGCCATCCCCCCTTGTCCTACACTCCCTTGTAAAAAGCCGCTCTCCAGACTTCCTGTAGGCCTGGAAGCTGCTGTAAGGTCTCCCTGGAGCCTTCTCTTCTCCAGGCTGAACAACCCAAACTCTCTCACCCTGTCTCCAGAGCAGAGGTGCTGCATCCCTCGGAGCATCTTCATGGCCCTCCTGTGTACTCGCTCCATCAGGTCCATGTCCCTCTTGTGCTGGGGGCCCTAGGTCATCTTGGTTAATGTTGCTTGATGCTTGTGTGGGCAACAGGATCTAATTCCCCAGTGGCTGTGGCTGTCATGGGATCACATCCCAAATGTGGGCATTAGATGCTTAACTTTTCATTGCCTATTCCGTGCTTCTGACACAAGGGGAAGAGAGTGGAGAAGCAGCACACAGAGTGTTAGGCAGGTGCTGGGGCTGTGTGCTAACTGGTGCAAGATGCTAAGAGAAGGTCATCTTTCCCTCAGCTCAGCTGCTACAAACATCAATGGCGTAGCCCATACTTAACATCACCTTACTCATCCCCAGCTGCCTAACAGAAAGAACTAAGCCTCCTTATTAATAATAGTGATTAACTTGATTTTTAGCTTATTTCATATTATAAGTGCAATACCTAATCAGCAGCAGCTTTGGGGTTATGTTATTTGCTTTGAAATTGTTTTATGGTCTTTGGTTACATTTTTAAACCCTTTTTGGGGTTCAAAAATACCCCACCCATTTTTCTCTGTCATGGGGGAAAAAAAATAAGCCAAAATAATTGAACTACATTAAGAGTAGAAACTAGTGTCTGTTCTTGCTCATGAAGGTCTGTGGCTGACTGTTCTACAACTGACAGCAATGTGCCACCAGTGTTTGAGGACTCCCTGTTGATTCCTGCATCTAATTAATTACTTTTATATGATAATTAAATCATTCCTGCTTACTTGCACTCCGTTTGCTTGCAGCTGAGTACTTGCTGAAAGCAGCAATTGTATGAATTTATGTTGCCTGTGCTCTTCATGCAGTTTGTGAGCTCTGCCATGCCTGAGCCACAGCTACTTTCAATTCCATGTGGCTCGGGCAGTGCTGAGGTAAATGACCCAGGCTGCAGATGGATGGTTTCTTTCCAGTCTTTCCACCACACCTCTTCCTGGTATCTTCCTTAGCGTGGGTGATGAAGCAGCACAGACAATCACAATTGTTCCTCCTCCAGGCAAAGCCTCTCTGGTTAGCTCCCACTATGTATTTGGGCTGCTCATGTCCAATCTGGACTTGTCACAACTTTCCCAGGGGGAAACCTGGAGGATGAGGGAGATGGTGGAAGTGCAGGGCTGCTCCAGTGGCTGATGCAGAGGTGGCAGGGAGAGCAGTCCCCACAGCCAGCACCAACTGCAGGTCAGTGAGGGCACCCTGCATACAGTGCAGTTTGCTTGGCTTCCCAGGGCTCTGGCATGAGCGGCAGTGGTAGTAAAGCTGGTGTACCCTCTTCCCCTCTGCTGCCCTGCCCATTTAGGCTGTGCTGACCTTGAGGCAGCCCTTGCCAAGGGTCTGACGAGCGGAGGATACCATGGGTTTGCAGTGACTCCAGGATCCGAGGTACCATTTTTATTGGCGTGGGGCGAGGGCAGGAGCACTGCCACAAACCCTGCCCTGGTTGTGGCAGCGGGACCACGGGGGTAACACAGGGACCATAACATTCAAGGAGCTGCAGAAGCAACTGGTGCAAGGGCAGGTGATGCAGCGTAGGCAGCAGCTGGCACGTAGACTCAGTGGAGCATCCTTCTGGCAGCTGAGTCAGAGCAGTGTGGTACCTGACAGGAGCGGTTTGGTACAGGACAGGCAGGAAATAAACCATGACAGGAGACAAATAGAGGAACTGGCTCGCCCCTGTGAGCTGGATCTGGCTGGTCTGGAGCAGCGCATCCTGACGATAAGTCTCAGTGGCACAAAGGAGACATTAAAGAGGTTGTTGCTCAGTGACAACCTAGGACACAGCAGGCGCTGCGTGACTCCAAGCCTGCATGCATTTGCAGTGCAGCATCTCAGCTTGCCGCGAGCTCAGGTAGCTCAGCCATATCATGCTCTTTATTTGCTAATCCAGGGGTTTGCAGGAGGGAGACAACTAAAACATGTTTAAAATTTTGGGCTGGTTTGTGCAGGAGACAGAGGGAAGGTGCAGGACTCATGGCTACAATGTGTTGCTATAGGCTTTCCTCTACCACCCAGCCTGTTCAGGGCAGTGCTCCAAGTCAAAGCAGAAGGTGCTTGAGCAGAATGTGTCACATAGTGGAGTGTTTGTTGGTAATTATTTATCCCATAAAACCCAGGAAGATTGTGTCTGCTGTGATGATAAAGCTGCAATGCCTCCTGGCTTGACCTCCGCAGTTTTCAAAGATGCCTCTTGAGAAAGCAGTGAGGCAGTGGAGGAACAAAGTGCAGCCTTGTTGAAGTGCAGTTCCAGTGGCTTAATCGCATCTCATGTTGTAAGCCATTGGTCCTATGTGTTATTCACAATACAGAATTTAGCTTGGGAAGTAAAATGTGAGCCGGTTGCCATTCAAATGTTAATATGTAGAAAACAAAAAGGACTAAGAACAAGGCTAGAGTAACCATAACTCTTACTACTTTCCAATGATTGTTTTTCTTGTCATGCCCCAATCTCTGCAGTAGAGTTTTCCTCCTCCCTTTTAGCCAACAACCTGGCTACTTTTTCAGCTACAGCACTTAAACTTTTAAAATTACTTCTGTCACTCTTGTAACAAAACCAAACGATAGGTTATTGACCTGCTCCTCAGTGGTGGTTATGCTTGAGGCAGAGATGCCTTGCAGTGCGGAGACAGCCTGAACCCCATGCCTTCTCCCTCAGTCCTTTGCTTCCTGGCTTTGATCCATGACACAACCAACCCATGACTCCCCTGGGTGCGGGGGTCTGGGGCTGAACTGGGGGAGGTGGTGGAGCAGATACTGCAGCAGCGGTTTCTGCAGCTGCTGGGAGAGGGGAACAAAAGGGTGAAGAAGCATGAGGTAGGCATTAGCATTTCATAGCAGGGTCACAGCCCTGCCTGCCCTCAGCCAGTGGTCCCTGGGCTTCCCTTCTGCTGCTAGTCTTAGCCCTGGCCACTCCGGAGAGGGAGCCAGTTTGGCCATCACTGAGTGTGCATCTGTTACCTGCCTGCAGAGCCCTGCCTGCTGGCATCCCATACCACCCCTTGCATTCGGTCTTGTTCTTTCTCCCCCAGGGAAGAGGCAGTTTTGGTGACTTGTGGCTCTTCACTTCTCAGGACCATCAGGATGGTGAAACACCCACTCAGGCTGTGATAGGGTGTTGTCATATGCACAGTGTGAGCCTTTGGGAGATGGCGTTTGATCTAATTAGCTTTTAAGAGAGAACCTGTGATTCATCTTGTGCTATGAGCAGTGACATTGCTGAGAGTTTTGCTGCTGACTTTGCTAAATGAGCCCTTAGCTACCATAGTGCTGTGGGTTAAGCGAAGCCCGGCAAAAAATTAGCCTGGGTTTCTGCTGTTGCCACACCAGCTCACTCTCCTCAGGCTGATGCTACCTCTGCTCTTGCAAAGCTGTTTCGTGGCAGTGCAGGGACTGACTGTGTTCAGGCTGCTGTTTTTGGGGAGGAGAATGTTCACATTATTGGTATGGTTAAAATGATCTCAGTGAAGCACAAAAAATGCAAAAGCAAACTGGTATCTGTGTCTGTATCTATCTATACACACTGAAATGGATAAGGCTGCTTGTGAATTAATGTCTCCCTGAGGCTGAAGTTCGAAGTATTTTTCCCAATGAATTTGATGAATTTTACTTTTAAGGACAAACCTTGGTTTTTAGTAATTTCCTTCTGCTGTGTTGGTAACATCTGTTCATATCCATAATGAAAGCTTATGATCCTTCATCTAGATATGAAATATGGGGACATTTTCTAAGCAGGTTCTTTCAATATATCTGCTTATTTTTCAGCTATGGGGAATGGTGAAATTCAGGTGGGCTTTGTTCTTTTATTACTTAGTTATGAAGCTCTTTAATCCTTTCATTAACCCTGATGTTATGCTGTGAAATCTGCTAGGCAAGCCTTGCTGAAGTCTCTTCCAGCAAGGTGAGTTATGGCTGCAAGCACTCCCCATTCACTGCCAGGGAACTTGCAGAGCTAATGCTATATCTGAGAAACAAAGCCACAACTATATTGTCCTGTGCTCCTGGAAAACATCGGTGTTTGCCCCTCCATCACCAGATCCTGGCTGTACCAGCTGAGAAGACGACAGGACTTGTTCAAGACCGGCCACCCTGCAGTGTGTCCCTCTGGCTCTGGGAGGATGCTGAGGGTGCTGCGTGCTGGCGAGAGCACCAGATCAGAAATGTTCCCGTGTGCATTCCCATGTGAATAAGTGGTTCAGGTTGTGGCTGCCCCCACCACCTACATGTGGTGCTTACTGAGGCTGAACAACATGTCATCTGCTCTGCTGACGTGCCGTGAGCCCTTACCGGGATGCAGCTATAGGCTTGCTTTCTGCCCACCGCCCGTGGGGCAGCCATATCTCAGGCTGCCATTTGCACACAAACTCTCTTTTCTTTCCAGGTCTGTTGAACTGTGTGGTTGGCTTCACCAGCCGCTCATTTCCTCTGCCCACAGTGGAAATGATTAGGTGTCCCTGAGATGGAGGCTCCTTGCCACCTCCACCACGACAGGAGCAGGCCAAGCCTGGTGGCACAGCACATGGTTCCTGAGGAGCGTCCCAAACCAGTGCTCAACCCTGGAGGCTGCCACTGGTGCAGAGCTGAAGGGTGAGCTCAGCTGGGATAATCTGGAGCTGTTTATGCACTCCTGATTGGTTTGGTCAATAAATATTGGCAATGGAAATTGGTGGGGTTGTCTCCATCCAGCTGGTGTGGAAGTGCATGAACTTTAGGCTGGTGGAGTAATGACTATTGGCTGTGTGTGAATGTGTTGTATATACATTTTTGATGAAGAGCACACTTCAGATACTTGAGTATCTTGGAGGAACATAAAATACAACAAAACACTGCTCATACATTTTTAAGAGGCTCTATACAGTATGGCTCTCTAGCTGCATCCCCTTATCTGAAATGAGATGTTCAGAAACATCTCAGTCAAGACACAAGAAAGTGACAAAATGTGGTGAAGACTATAAATCGTAAACTACAAAGCAAGCCCACATCTTGCAACAAAAGCTTCTTTATTCAGGCAAGGAAGTGCACTTAGGCATTGCTTTAAATAGTATGCGTCAGAAAAACTCTCAAATTCTATATAATTTGACATAATTAAATGTAGGTATTTCATCCTACTACAATTTACTGCCGTGCCCCTTGTGCCTACAATGTTGATATTCATCATAGACTCGAGCAGTTTATTTCAGTGAAAGCTAACCCACACTTGCAGAGCCCAGATTATAATTATCCTACTCCAAAGCACCAGGCATGGTTCCCTCTGTTGCCCATCAGAGTACTGTCAGATCCAACCCCACGCAGGGGCTTTCACAGCTCAGCGGATGCAGGCGCATGCAGGCAGATCCCCAGCAAGCTCCTGCCTGCCTCATACCCTATCTTACTTCTGGACTCCTGTTTTCAAGGCTGCTCTGCTTTCCTCCTGGTTTTGCTCCCCTTCTCCTCATTATAACTGGAGCGCTGCCTTCTGACTGCTGAGGTCTGGGGTTGTCACGTGTCTATGAGAAGAAACAGTATAAACAGGAAGAGAAAGTCCTGGAAACACTTTTTATGCTGGCTGTAATCTTCAAACCAGGGAAGGCCCAGTGATCGCAGCTGTGAGGTGCACAGATGGACCATGGCTTCTCCTGGAGAACTGCGGGGGTTTGGTGCAGGACTTCACAGGGCTGGGATGTTAAACATGGAAATACACTGGCCATGGGCATGCCACAGTGGCACTGGGGCCCCATTTCCAGCACGTACCCAGGAACTGCTGCCTGCCCATGAAAGAGTGCAAGCCTCCCCAAAGGCAGTGGGGGAGCTCAGGGGTACGACAAGAGCACCATGAGTTTGCCATGAGGAATGCTGCTGGCACATGGGGAACGTGTTTCAGCAGGGGTGACATGGATCTGCCAGTGCCTGCAGCAGCTCTTGTTTGCGTGGCTGGTGGGCAGGGCTGGTGCTGAGCAGGCAGGCAATCCCATACTGTGGTGCCAAGAGCCCTGTTCTGCCATGTGGCTGGGAACAACAGGCCATTACCCAGCCCTAACTGCAGTCCCAGTGTTACTTGCTGTTACTGATGCAATGCCATTGGAATTGTTGCAGGATATCCGATGAGCAGGATGAGATCCTCACCTACTCCTACAACTGGGGAGGCACAGGTACGCCAGGAAACATCCAAGGAGCTTTTCCCTCACTGCTGTCAGCACAATCACCTTATGAACTACCTCATCACTCGCATTGCTAGTTCAAGCTTCCCACGGTGTTGTCACTAAATGTTATATACTGATATATGTCTGTATTATATATACTCAGACTGGTATATACTATCAGACTGACTTATTTTTCCTGGGATAGAGTCTGCACATACTACCAAGGTTCTGTTTAATTCCTTTGTTTCCCCTCTCCTTGCTCTTTGTGTTGTTTTTGGAAGGGAAAAAGTGACCAAGAGGTTTCTCCAGTGATTTATGTGGAGAACATCCAAAAGTCTGGCCAGGAATAAACTAAATTAATTCCTTGATGTGGACTTGACACCCAGATCTGTGTTTAAAACAATGAAGTTGGTTTAAATTCTGCTACGTTAGAGCTTCACCTGACGTTCCACCCTTTTCTTTTTCACCATTACTTTTCTTGCTTTTGTAAATGTCTTTTTTTTTTTTTTTTTTTAATCTTCCTTTTACTCATGTGAAAAAATATACCTGAAAGAAAAGTACCAAGTTTCTGCCACTGTGTGAAATGCCAGAGATTCACCCAGGTAAATGCATCGGAAGAGAGTGATTAGGCTTTGTTTTGTTCACTGGGATCTGGTTTTATCTCCAGAGACTTTAAGGCATGGCTTGTAGCAATGGTAGCTAAAAATACCTCCATGCGGATGTAAGACTTCCAAATTGACACCATTTCTGTAACAGAAAAAAAGTGTTTAAACAAAGCCGTTGATTTATTTCTTTTCTTGCCATTGCCTCTCAGACTTGGCCACCCTCAGCTTTCAACATAGGTACAGCTAAGGACAATGAAAAACACGCAAGTGTGATGGGGGTTAGCTTGCTTGTTTAGCCATCTGCTAAGCAACGCTGGCTGGGCTTTCAGGGAGGGATTACCATATCCATACATTTCTATTTTTACATCCTGCAGCAAACATGTCATTACCACTAAACTGAGAAACGAAACTTCAGACATCGCCTCTGGCACACCAGGGGAAACCAGTGACACAAGCCCCGCCAAGGGGGTTGCAGTGTGTCGGCTCTGGAAGAAGTGGTGGGAATAGGATCCAACAGGGATGCTTGACCCAAAGAAGCTTGCTCCTCTCTTGACCCTCCTACTCCTGCCCTGCCTGTGGCTCCTGGTTTGGGAAGAGTCCGAGTATGAAAATCAGATCTGGTTCTTTGTTTTTCATGTAGGCCGGCACCTGGACTCCGACCTACTGGAACCTGTGGGGCTTTGCAGCGAGAAATAACTTTTATCAATACCTTTGTAAGTTTTCTAATTTGCAACTAGCATACAAGCCAGTGGTTTCACTGCACAATTCAGCTTCCATGATTGAAGTCTTGAGAGTGCCGTTGAGCTTTCAAAGTTAGAATCATAGTTAAAACACTTGCTGGGCTTAAACCATGACACCACTCCCCCCAATTTTTCCTATTGCATGAATATGCCAAAAGATACAGGAAATCCATGGCAAGATAGCTGGATTTTTCATTTTGGCAGATCCCATAAGATTAATACACTTGCTGAAAAGCCCTTTTGCAAGCACTCTTCATGCCAAGCATTCCCTTCTGAAGCTCACAAAACATATAAAAGTATTAAAATAATCCACGTTCAGTACCTGTATGGCTTCCAGTTATAATAAAGTCAGCCATGTGGCAGATATGACAGGGCTGATCTTTCGTAGCGTTCTGGGGTTGTTTGCATGTTTGAAGTTTTCCAATTCAAATCTCTGTGCCAGAAACATGAAGCAACCTTTTTTGAAGTATTATTTTTCACCGTGTTCTCCCACAGCCCCACTTCGCGCTTTGAGAAAGGCAATAAATGAAAGGCAAAACTGGGGGTGATGCTCACCACAGAAGTTTGCTGAGGTGAGCTGTCCTGTACGAAGCATACCAGCTTTTCTCTTGAGACCTCCTTTGGTCAAAATCATGTTTGTGGAAATATTGTGCCAGCTAACAGGAAAACAACAGTGGGTCCCAGAGGAGCATCTCCTGCAGTGGAGAGCACTGTGGCTTGGCCAAGCCAGAGGCACATATGCTAACTGTAGTACTAATAACTGTGAATGTCTTGATTCCATGCTTAATTCCAATGAGATCTCCAACCAGCAAGACAAGCTTGGCTTTATAGGAAAGTACACTGACTGCCAATGGGGATAGATGAGAAGGTTTCAGGGGTGGGAGGTCATGTGTGGAGCAAACACAGATGCTAGCAGAGACTCCAGAAAACATACTGGAGAGCCAGGGCCAGCCACGAGCCGTACTGCCTTGGGAAATGTCTCCTCACAGTTGTGGGGGTTTGGGGAGAGCCCAGGGAAGGTTATAGCACCTGAGAGATGTCAGAAGAAACAGAAAAACAAAACTATAAGTCTACACCAGTGGTGAACATGTGTAAAGCCCCCAAAACCAGCAGGTTGGCTTAAGGTAATGACAGAAATCGGGCAAAGGTGATGGCAATTTCCTCTTTGCTTTTTGGGTGGGCTAAGGGATCCCTCAGGAAGCAGCACTCAGGTGGTGCTGGCTGATGGCAGCAGCCCTGGATGCTCAGGTGAGTAGATGCTGTGCAGCACCTGCTCCTGGCATGTAGGCAAAGGTGCCAAGCAGTCTCAACACGGGGAGGAGGCCTGGATAAGCCCTGCTTGCTTTTCACTGGAGGAGAACAGCAAATGCTGCTCAAGAGAAAGTAAAGGTCAGTAATGCTGAAGAATTTCGTTTCCTTGGTGAGCCCATACTGATATGGCAACAACAGAAAAGCCAGAGGAAAGGCCAAGGAAAGAAGCTGGTGAAAACCATTGAAAAGGTAAAGCATTGAAGCAGCAAAGAACTATCACTGCTTTCTGGTGGAAATAAATATGGGCGGTAAGAGTTAAAACCATTCACTTTGTCTTGCAATGTTGACAGAGGATAAGAGGTGAGAGAACATGATGTGTTATGGGTCTGGAAATATCTGAGAGAGCTGGACCACAACCAGTAAGCTATGGTAGGAAAGCTGGTTAGGCACATAGTGGAAAGCTGGCAGGGTTCTGTGGCCAATATGGATCCAGAAAATGTTTGGGAAGAAAGACCATGGATGACCAAGAACATTGTGTCAACAAAACATTAGCAACGATCTAAATGGAGCTGAAGATCAGCTGGGAAGAAATAGATGAAAGGGACAACCGCTGGGGTTTTAGGGAAATCATCTGCTGGGCTTATGAGTCACAGACACCAAAACCAGACAGGAACAAGAACTAGGCAGTCACAGTTATGGTCCGCTGGTTCTGGGATGAACCACTAATTTGTTTTGCATGTGCTGTATTGCTGATTCCCTCCATGCCTCCCTAAAAATTAGGGCTTTTTACACCCAGAGAAATGAGCAACGGTTGTGAACTTAATTCATACCATTTGCATTGCTGCTTCCATGAATCTGCTGGCCAGCAATCTTAAATGTACGTGGGAACCTTGGGCTGTTCCCTTGCTTTTATTTTATCTATTTACAACATTTACGGTGAGAGACTGGAAGTGGTGATGAGCCCTGCAAAACCAGGTTGCTTTTGCTGTATCCCACTGCTTTGCAGTTCCAGCTATTTTCCTTTGCCATGAAGCCATTGAGTCCTGCATGCTGCAGTGCAGAGCTCTCTGTCCCTGGGCAATAAATAGCTGGAGAGGTGACAGCTGTCACACACTCATGGCCAGATGCGTGCACATGGCTGCATCTGTATCTGTAACAGAATGGGACTCAGCAAGTTATGATGAACTGTGTTTTTTCAATGTGCTGGGCTTTCTTGGAGCCTGGCTGAGGACATGCCTCTTCTGTCGCATTCCTGAGAGCCTGGGGCAAGGTTTCTGAAGGCCTTTTATGGGGTGTTGCTGGAGGCATCCATGACACAGTAATTTAAGTATGTGACACTGACTGTTTCCCAGTCACTAATAGTCTCATGGTGCCTGGCAGAGGGGGATGCCAGCATGACTGATGGATCTGGTGTTTTCCATTAATCCTGATGTTTACTGACTTTAAAGGGGGAGGTCTCCAATATGGTCATGGTTTCCTCTTGTTTGTATAGTCAGTGGCCTATCAAATCTTGTGATTGTAATTTCTAATAACAGCAACAACCACAGTAAGCCTATGGTACACATAGGAAGGAAGGTGGAAGAAGAAATGCTAACGATGATCTAGCTGGGTTCAGTTTCTACAGCTCTAGTTGATAAATTCATGATTTACCCCCACAGACAGAACAGAAAGTTTTGTCAAACATCTGTTACCTATAGGAAGAGGTCAGATGTGTTTTTATCCTGAATGAGACCTTGAGTTATGGGATGTTCCTGATTACTGCAGGCCCAGAAATATAAGTCATGTGGCTCCTTCACAGGTCATTTCAAATAGTTCAGCTGAGCAGAAGTTTGGCTTTTTGCTAGAAAAGGTAGTTCCCTTTTCAATTGTGATTCCAAAGTAACTCTAGGAATGTGGTCGAAGAATGCTATGACATGAAACCTGGACTAACTTCAGAATAAGTTCTAAGTGTGTTTTCTGCATAACCATCTCTGCTTAGACATAGACTTCTCTTTTTTTTTTCCAAAACTCTGATAGCACTTTGGAGACCACAATACATCCCTTCACAAGTGCAATAAGCTCCTAGGCCACAATTTCCCAGAGTCTGCCCTGTCACTTGGTCAAATCCCACCAAAGATGCCTGTAGCTCACTGAAGAGCTCCATTTTGGTCACATTTTCATAATCATGCAAGAGGCACAGGATACGTCTCTTTTCAAGCACACTTATTTTTTGTTTGCATGTCAAAGACACTTATTCCCTTGTCCAGATCAAGATGCTTCTCATTGTTAGAAGTTTCTTACTTTAAGAACTAAGCTGAGCTATTACAACACACTTGATACCTCTATCAAACTGTACCTCAGTATGTTAATTGCTTTTCACTTTGTGCTCTCTCTACTGTGTTTACTTTCTGTTTGTTTTCTTTTAACCTCAGAGGCACAGTAGGGATGCCACAGCAGCTTTGGTATTCCTGTTGTAGCCCTTATCTTAGGGGGCCTTTTGAGTTTCATAAAGTGCTTGGGTATGTAATCCAGAAGGTTATAACAGGTATTTAAAACTGTACTATAGGCTACTACAGATAATTGTATTAAGCTCCAGAAAGGAGCCTTCAGCATTGGAACAAGGGGAAGCACCACATCCAGGAGCCTCACAAGTTGCACAAGGAAGCTGTGAATGCTCCATCCCTGGTAGTGTTCAAGGCCATGTTGAAAGGAGTCTTGGGTGACATGGCCTAGTGTGAGGCATCCCTGCCCATGGCAGGGGGGTTGGAGTTAGATGATCTTAAGGTCCTTTCCAACCCCAACTATTCTATGATTCTATGAAATAGAGACTAAGTGCCCAGCCAGGTGATAGCGAGCTTGAGGGAGCTGTTTCTTGTCTCATTGGGGCATATTCCTTGGAGTAATTGCCTCTACGCCCTAGCAATTGCTCTGAATGTCAGATCATATGCACTTCCAAAGCACAAAACTGTTCTTTGCTATTTCCTAATTGGTCAGAAAGCTCTGCTAATGGGGTTAAAGAAAGAGAAAGAATTAAGCAAGGCTCTGCTCTCTTGTCTCCTTCTGTGGAACCTGACTAAAATACGCAGAGGCGGTTTCAGCACCATTGTCTGGTGGATCAACAAGACAAGTGTGTATTCCCTCACAACACTTTCCTTACCAAGTGAGGACGGGAGAGAGGATTGGGTCTCACAGAGCAGCAAAGTAGCTCTGATGTCCCAGAGCCTTCAGACAATCTTTTGTGACTGGGAGCAAAAGCCTCAGACGTAGGGGAGTTGGTTTTTGAGACTTCATTATTTTGGGCTCCTGATGATAGGTAAGGTAGCCAAAAGAGAGGGTGGTTTTCCCTTGCTTTCCTTCCCATGGTGCCTACGGACACTTTTCATGAAAGACCACAGTGGGTAAAGTCCCTGAAGTTAATTATGAAGTAGGTGTTTATCAAGGGACCGCTAGACATACAAGAAGCAAGGAGAGACAGACTCCTTGTGCCTCTTGAGCAGTCACAGCAACTGAGCCCAGCTGCAGGAGACCTACGGGCTGCAGACAAAATGTGGTCTAAAGAGATCTAAGTTTTAGGATGAGACAGACAACATCTCAGTAGATATGGGAAGCATTAGCAGTGCTATGCAAGGCTTTATGTATGATTTTGTTTAGAAAACTATTTCCAGCTCTGATTAGCTGTGTTTTAATACCAGATAAACTGGAACACATGTGGAGAAAGGCTTTAAGGGTGATGGAGGCAGTGGGAGCTTTATCTTCCATGCGGAGGCTGAGAGTGACTTCTCTTAGTGATATGAATAAAGCAGGACCTTCACAAAAAAATGATGAAATCATGGGGAAAGAAAAGAATATTTAGGTGAAATGATAGTAGAAAAAAATTGTTGTTGAAGAAAATCAGGTCAGAAATGGAAATTGTCTCGTCACCCAAGGAAAGGCATTTGTAAGGAGCTTTCTAACAAGATGCATCAGTGAGGAGCTGAGATGGCATCAGAAGGACGTTGCTATGTGTGCAGATTGTGACAGTGGGGATGAGGCTTCACATCCCACAAATATCCTTGAACCCTCCTGGTGCAGTGATATGCTTCCTGCTGCCCCATGTGTTACAGTTCCTGTGGGGTGCTGAAAGGACAGTTGCTTGCTCCTGTGCCCCCCTGAGCTTCCCTGTGTACTGCAAAAAAACCTGGCCTAAGGCTGTAGGTGCTGTCAGACGCATGTTATCATAGAATCATAGAATAGTTAGGGTTAGAAAGGACCTCAAGATCATCTAGTTCCAGCCCCCCTGCCATGGGCAGGGCTTTGTAGTGCTGGGCAACGCAATGGCCGAATCTTTCTGTGACTCTAGCATTTGGTCTCTGTACTTGTGTCATGGGTTCAGCAGTAGCAGTCATTTTTCCCCTTCTCGGTAGCTGTTGCAGCACTGTGTTTTTGACTTGTGGCCTGAGAACAGCGCTGATAACACCAATGTTTTTCGTTATGGCTTAGTGATGTTTGGTCTGGCCAAGGACTTTCTGAGCCTCATGCTCTGCCAGGGAGGAGGGAGGGCCGGGAGGAAGCAGAGACAGGACACCTGACCCAAACTGACCAAAGAGGTATTCCATACCATAGCACGTCATGCCCA
>JAOEHY010040973.1:1830-12568 GCA_025447955.1 Psilopsiagon aurifrons
CTGATCATCCTCGTGGCCCTCCTCTGGACTTGTTCCAACAGTTCCATGTCCTTTTTACGCTGAGGACACCAGAACTGTTCACAGTACTCCAAGTGTGGTCTCAAAAACATGAATACACACTTGCAGTGGGATTTCTTAAATTCTTAGTTTCTCCTCAGGAGAAATTATTTTAATCTTTACAATTCCGGGTTTTGGAAAAACATTGTAAAGGAGAAAATACATGGACACACACAGTCTTGTTTTCATAATATAATTGGTTAGTGAACTTTTTAGTTATCATAACTGTAAAGTGGATTTGGAAGTATTTGAATGGCACTAATTCGTATAGCTTTGTTCTACCATTTGTTCAGGAATCTGAGTGTTTTGTGTATTCTCCAAGTGATTATTAAAATAAAAAGGTGTTTCAGTCTGGGATAATGGTGAAAGCTCCTCTCATTAGAACATTTTAGTGAAATGTAATATTAATAAATAAACTTTTCAGACTCGGAAGTGAATTTTCCTAACCTACAGGAGAAGCTTGGGGTGACAGTTTGTTTTCCCTTTACCAAGGTAGAAATTTCACAAAGCCCTACTGCTTGAAATATTATATACAACTATTGACTGAAGAAAAAGATTCTGGACTGTCATTTCTGTAACTCACAAAGGATAGCCGTCAGGGAGCAACTTCAACATGATTACTGAAAAACTGAATGCACATCAAATACTCACCTGTAGAACCCTTAAAACTGCATGTCTGGGTTTGTATGTAATTTATTCTAAAAATGAAAGGTTGTTTTCCATTTCCCTGCTGCTGTTAAAGACAATCGTTTGGGACAGCCTCACAAAAGCATGTGAAGGAAACTCAGGACCACAATTCTGTCTTCCTGTTTTATTTTCTCTGCATCCTGCATCTCTGCACGCTGCCTTTTCTGTGTCTCGCATTTTGATAGACTGGTAGAGTGTTACTGGTGAACATTCTTTTTGAAGCCTGGGGAAGGGAAAGTTTGTCTGTGAAAGACTGACATAGACAATCCACAGCATGCTGCCAAATCAGTTACCACACACCGAATTTTCTTAGTGGCTATTTCTTACAATAGGAATTACAGTCTTTTTACAGGAGCGGGGGGAGGGGTGGGGTGCCAAGTTAGTGGTCTTGCTTTGCAGAATGTTATGCTATGAGGGTAGGCGCGCTGCTGCTGATAAATGTCAGCGGTGTCAGATGCTTCAGGGAACCCAAGAGTGGCAATTAAAGATTAATTTGAATAAGAGGAAGTTTCCTCTTAAACTTGTGATATTACCTCAATCTGAACGACATTTTTCCTTCAGTTACTATCACAAATACTTATTATACTTACAAATTGCTAAACCTGTTCTAAATCCTGCCAAGCCCCAGTGATACTCTCTAGTTCTGAGTTCCCCAGGTCTTATGAAAAGGTTTTACTTCTGTCACTTTTAAATTTACTGCCTTTAAATTTCCTACCTAAGTGAGCACAAAGAAGATGAACATGTTTAATTTATTTTCTGTATATCCATTTGTTAAGCAACACCCATTTAAACCAGTTCTTATCTTTTCAACCTCCCTTTTTATAGAATTAATTTGCCTCTACCTTTTTATATAATACTAATTAAATTCCCCACTGTGATGCTGAAGATCAATGGCCTTGTCTACATCTCTCCTGCATTACAGATAGCCTTGGGACACAGGCAGTCTTCCAAGCAATTTCTACACCCATTGCATTGTGTAGGCATAAGTGTTTGCCCATTTAATCTCCTTCAGCTCACGTAAGTTGGAAGACATCACTGTAAAAGCTTTTTCTCTACCTTCCAGCTGGATTATGTGGTAGATCTAGCCCTTATTGATGGGTTTGGGTGTTTCACGGGTGCAAGTCCCAGAGTGGCTCCTAGTCCAGCTTCTCAGGCTATTTCCAGAAATAGTTCCAATGGTCATAGGAGACAGGAGGCAATGGTGCTAAAGGGATAAAGTTTAGAAGTGGGCATCTGCAGCAGTGATGCTTCCTCCAAGGTAACTGCAGTTGCGATAGCTGATGAGCTGTAGCTTCATATGCCACACAGAAGCTGACTTGCAGTGGGTGGTTCCCAAAATAGCTTATTCCCAGATGAAATGTGGTAGTGGATGATGTGATGCTGGACTCCCATTTTCATGTATATACGGAAGAAAGGCAGAAGTGATGGTATGAACAGAGGAAGACCCTACTGTATGCATCCCTGTGATCCTTCCAAGGATAGATGGTATGCAGTCTAGCTTACCCAGATTGGCTAGTGTTGCTTCATAGGCCAATGGCATGGTTGGAGGCTACTGAACAGTTGCAGACCTACTAGACCTGACCTTAAATCTTGTTCAAAAGAGTTACAACGTCAACACTCAAAAGCACAAAGTGCATTTAAAGTTTCCACTTAAGAGCAGTAACACCTGAGCTGCCTCAGAGCAGTTAGTTAGAGCATTTATGAAGGCAGAAAAGATGGGTGGCTGGTGAATTCAGTCTCAAACCTTGCCTCGCACATTGTGAGAACAATTGGTGCTGGTTTGGTTATATTATATTTTGCATAAGACAGAACCTAGTAATTTTTGTTCCAGAAAAATTCTATGGAGCTGTCACCAAAAGCAATTTCAAAAGGGAGTAAATATGCCAGTGGCCCCAAGTTCTATAGCACTGGGGGTAGCTCATTTCCATGTGCCTATATAAGATGGCAGGAAAAAGCATTTCTTTGTCCAAAGCGTTTGATACTGGATTTTCTTTGTAGTGATTTTTCCTAAACTTTGTTGAAAGCATAAGCTGAAGTTACTGCTATAGATTTGTAACACCACTAACACTATTGCAGCAGCTCAAGGGAAACTGTCTTATTAGTACTAGTGAAACTGATACAACTGTGTACCTTTACACTTACTCAGCTAAGAAGTAAATATCCAATGTCAAGAAATCAATTTTATTAACTAACTGCATTATGAAATCACTATTTCAACCTAAACATGTTTCTTCAGTATCAGAGAAGAAGCTGGAGTGGCATTAAAATAATTAATGCCTGGGGCTACTTATATAATAAATGTGCTAACTATATTTATATTGCTGGTTGCTTGGTGCTGCTTACCTGCTAAGCATGTTGCTGAATGAGATTAATTAACAGTATTTCTATGCAGAGGTCAGATTGCTTTATGTGGATCTCAAGTAATAAAATCAGTAAAACCTTATTATTTAGCTGTTGGATTTAATTATCTGATGGAATCTCTAAAGAATTATAATCCACTATCTGCTTTTTACTTTTAATTACCTGATTCAGCTACTCTGTAGTAGTGTGGTGTTTTGAATGGGTTAAAACCTGTTTAAGGCCCAATGGCTAATTTTAATATGCCTAGATATCAGATACCTATATCACTATTTAAGATACCTATATCACTAGATAGGTGATGTAGCTGTCCAGTATCCTTTTCTGTCACAGTGCATATAAATACACAGTTATTGCTTTCCTTTTCTGGCTTTCATAACCCTGTATTCTGGTCCCTTTGGAGGTGTGTGCTTTGTCTTCTAGGTACCTTAAAAACTTCCATCCTTGCTCAGTGTAACATTATTCCCATGTGGCTGTATATACTAATTAATTTCCTGCAGTATCTTTATACCAGCAAGTAGTCAAAAGCAGAAACCACAATGTTAATCTCACTCTCTGCATTCCATTTGAGCTTTTAGGAAAACCAGGATTTTTATAAGTAGGTTGGCTTTTCTTCATGCATACCAATGTGGAATGTATATTGAAAGAAATCTCAGGTATGAAAAAATTGTCATGTGCTAATTATCTTCCTGAAGCTTATAATACACTTGGAGGCAGAGCAAAACTTAGGCCTAGATAATATAATTCAACACATAAACACACACACCTAAAAAAAAGCAACTGTTAAAATAGTGATGTTAAGATACATCCTCCTGGAAATCTGAATATATTAAAACTTGGGTTTCTTGGGTAATTCCACTTTGTGTCTTTTGTTCATATAGACTGTGATATTGTCTTTTTGTTACATGGGTATGAGTGTTTTTCACGTAGACTCTCACTGACTACAGGGGACAGGCCTTTGTATACTCTGGCACAAGTCAAAGCTCTGTAGGTTAGACTTGTGGCTGAGGGATTTTTCCTTCTTTTGCGAAGTGTTTAATGCAAGGATTGCAGGAATAAAGGCAAAGTGGGGCAGTTTGATTCTTGATTTATCTTGCTGTTGTTGAATGTAGCTCTGAAGACCTGCATTCTTTCATGCCACTGTAGTGATGTTCATTGTTTGGGTAGTGAGTCCAAGTCTCTGGGACCCATCTCAAATTTTCAGCATTAAAAATAAAATTTTAATATAAATTTCTGTATGTTGCATTAAAAAAAAAGAAAAAAAAAAAAAAACAAAACAACAAAAGAACCCCCCCCCAAAAAAAAACACTAAACCCCAAAGTATCTCTATCCACAGGGATAGATATCTGCAGAGTTGCAAACAGTAGCTTTAAGAGTGGACAACTTTTCATGTGAGCAAATAGCACAGTGTATTGGTTGTGGTTGTAGACTGTATGATACTCTATAGGGTCTTCTGTTAGTGGGAGGCTGGATAGTCTCTAGTACACATGCTCCCAGTAGCTAAGGAATGGTAAAATTCAGGTATCTTGGATTCTATTATCTTGGAAAAAACAAGTACAAAGCCTGATTTTGTCACTTCTCCCTCTGTTATCCCATGCCCCACAGAACAGTGCGTGTGCAGTACAGATACCTTAAGTTGTAATAGAAGTGTGCACATCAGATGTCAGATTTGTGTGCACAAGGACAGAATCTGCAGAAATTTTATGTGGCCAGGATAATGGCCGTATGCAAAGTGCAGGTTTTGAAAAGTTCAGTGATTTTTTTGAGGCTATAAGAGGCACTACATGAGATAAAAACAGTCTCTTCATAGGTTTAAGTTCTGTTCCTAAGCAGACATTTTCTTACAGCGTTTCAGTCAAGATGTATTGATTTTTTCATCACTGTCCCAAATATTTTTTCTCTGACCTTAGTCTAGGAAATAGCTGGACCACTTTGACTTCAGTTTTCTATCAGAAGTTCCAAGCAAGTAGAAGGAAGGTTATTACAGCAGTTTTCTGGCAGCCTGGTGACAGTCAGCAATTGTGACCAGTGCTGCCTGCAATATAAGGATACTTCTCCCAAACCCCTGGAAAGCATCTCCACAGACAACTTGTCTTCTAGTCGGTTGTCTTACCTGGGAATGTTCTCTTGTTTGCCTGCAGCGCTGCCAGGAGAGCTCCCTAGGTCTGAGCATCACATTTTGGTCGTGACAATTGCCACAGAGAGCTGGTCGCTTTGGAATACAGTTGCCATTTGTTTGAGGGTGAATATGGCCCTGGTAGGATGGACCCATCTCTTTGCATGACAAGTTTCCTGAAGGGTTTCTCTTTTCCTTTGCTTGATCAGAGAGTGATTCCAGAGGAATCATTGAGATCTACCTGACTCAGCTGTGAGGAGAACCATCCCTGCTTTCATTCATGCAATGCTTAACCTACCTCCACTCCAGAATATTATTGGCTAAAACTCCCATTTTATTATTGATGGTTTTTTGCATCACAGTTTCTTTTTTCTGTGCTGATAATTTGGTGGGTTTTTCTTTTGCAAGACCAATTATTTCTTCTTTCTAGATCATAATTGAAGTGAGTCATACTGCAGGCCTTAAGTATACTTGAGGAAATCTTTCTGTATTTAGTTTAAAGAGACAAACCAGGTAGATTTCTGTCTTCTAAGAAATGGTATTTTGGAGATGTTAGCATCAGATACCATGGCAGGATTTTATTTCTTTTATTGGCATATTCTATGTTCTTTTATCAAAGAAATTTTAAACTACTGAGTTAAAACTCTTTACATAAGGTTGTTTTCCAGCATGGCTTTGCATGAAAAAAAATGACTGCAGAAGCTGAAGTGCTGTTTCTAACTGAGGTTATTTAAGGTTTTAAAGATGATAATGCTGTGCTATAACTTCAAATTTAATATGTTCTGCAGTAAGATGTAGTGCAGACTCAGTCACTGCCTTACCAAGATTCCTTTCTTTCATTTTGGTTTGCTTTTAGTTTCTATTTGGTTCTCTGCCAGCTTGGTATTTCTACAAGGAATGGGAAGAAATTATGTCAGTGTTAAAAAGCTAGTCCTGTGGAAAGATCAGCTGAATTATGAAACCAGGCCTCATATGTCTAAAGGTTCAAGAGTGAGACCTGCAAAGCATTGCATGCCTTTAGATCCACAGAATCAGCTGCGAATGTATTTGGGTGCCTGCTCTGTTCAGACTCCAGTCTGGCTGCCCTTCAGACAGCTCTGATCCTGGAGCTGTGTGGGGCACAGCTTACTGGGGCAGTGAACCCAGCTTAATACACCATAACTTTGGCTTGGAAATGCTTCTGTTTTTTTCCATATTCTACATGCTACACTAACAATTCAAGTGCCTGTACAGATGCTCTTCCGGAGATGAATTTATTCTAACACCGTTGTCATAGTTTCATTGGTCACCTGCCATCCTCCAAAATCTCCACTGTTTTTTGGCTGGTGCTTAGTTTGGAGAGAAATACCATGTTGGTACCATACTTCCAAAGCAGCCACCAGGGATTGCTACTTTTAAGCATCCTGTAGTACCGTGTGATCCTGTGTGCTGCTGATGCCTGTGCATCAGGAATGCAACATTTCAATAGGTAAGAATTTGAAGAAAATTTGCTACAAAGCCATTGCTGTCCCTTGCATCATTCAGTGTTTTCAGATATTGGTGTGCAAGAGTTTATTAAACATGCTGGTGATCCTAGTTCAGATTTACAATTTTTATATCCAGCACACATGCAGTGTTTTCATTTCAACCAAGCACCCCAGTGTAGCTGCAGTAAATATGTAATAGTATCAGTTAAATATTTATATGCAAGTCAGTATTTCACTGTAAATTATGAAAAATGAATCACATTATACTTTACAGGATTTTTAGAATGTAACATAATTGCCATAATAGGCTGAGGAAAAGATGACGGCAGAAAGTCGAAGAAATGTGAACATCTGTAAAGCTTGGCTGAAACAATTCCCCAGTAATTGTTTGATCCACCATTTTCTCCTGCATTCAGGATAATCGGGGAAAATACAGATCAGGATTTGTCTTTTTGAAGCAGCTGTTCATAAACCTTGAAAGTTTTCGGCTATGTTAATGACAGAATCGGCAAAATATATATCTTGTTGTTTGGAAGTACTGTTGTAAAGACTGTTGTGGACAGTTGTGGTTTCATCATTTGCTTTTCATTTTCATTTGGTAAGCAATTTCCATTGTAATAATTTAAAACAATATATAGTAACAGTGCTGATAAAATATTTCCATGTAGTCAGCAACTCATGGAATCATAGAATTATATCTAATGAAGCTAGAGAAAATAATTGAACACCTAATTTAGAAGTTACATTTTTCTGCTTACACAGTGGCTATCAGCAATACAGAAATTCACATGGAATTAAATATGCAAGAATATTACTTCTAAAATATTGTGGTTCAGCATTCAGAAACTCTCATTTTCAGTGAGAATGTTTCTTTGTGACACTGTATGTCACAGGTAAATTTCAAAATTTTGACCTAGCATAAAAATTTTCCCATTTTCCAAAACTTTACACATAAAAATTCTGCTCTGTGATTGGAAAGAACTGTTTTCAAGAACAGTGCAGGAAATTGCTAAGTGATTATAATTGCCTTGCAATAAACGGCTGATGTGAGCATAGAAATGACACGTTTACATATTCCACTGTTCCAAAAAGTCCTGAATGTTGTATTGTAAGACACTAAACATAAAAAAGACATTTTGTTCATATGATCATTTTGTTCGTTTTGATCATATTCATCATAATCATCCAAGTCTTGGTGTGCTCGGCAGAGGTTTACCCTGTTACAGGTTTAAACACCAGGCCCTTGTACATCACTGCTTTCTTAATCCCTCCTGTGCTTAATCCCTGCCATTTTGTACACAATCAACCAGTAAAAATACAGAGGATGTGTAATTGCAGTGAGGAGGATGCTTTCCTTATAGGAAAATATTTGAACTCCAGGTTCTATCTTGGTAAATAAATATTCATAGGAAGTGAAAGAGCAAAAGCAAATTAAAGTCTTTGCTTTTTGGCTGAGCACACTGCTAAGGATATACTTCTGAGAAGTGGGAAGTTTGCTTCAAATGTGCCCTGAACATGAAGGCCACATCTTTGATGGGGAGTACTTGCACTCTGCATTCAAATTAAACAAATATTCCTTATGAATCTCATGCAGAAAAAATATCAGCAGCTAAATCTATCCCAAATCTTTTTCTCAATTTCTGAGTAGTTATGGAATGACCAATTTCTGAACTTTAGGCAAAATTACTTTTCATCCTGCTCCATTCAGAACAAATATTATTAAGCTTAAATGCTGTCTTTTTCATATTTCAATCCCTCATTATGGATTTTGTTTTATTATAGCATCATTCCAAATTCCAGTGACAAATTAATTCCTTGGTAAATTCTCAATTTACAATACTACTGTCCACATTATTAATTGCAATTAGCATTATTTGATCTATAATCCATGTTTGGCTGAAACTCAAGGTTCTCAAATGCTAATCCCATCGCCTATTGCTAAATCCAAACCCTGGGAAATAGGATGAATGGAAAAAATTGGAATTACAACTACTGCATTTGAAACCCTCCCGAGTAACTTTTGCAAAACTGTGTTTTACAAAGCTGTCTTCTGAGACTGAGGGTAGCTCTTTAAACCATGCTGAGGATATTCTGTTCTCTGTACACATTCTGAACTATTGTATTCTAGTGGTTCACAGAGGGTCAGGAGTTCTGGACTCTGTCCCATGCATTGCCAGTGATTTAATTTGTGATTATGAGAAATTCCGTCTTTTTTTTGCACTTCAATATGCCAACCTGCAAAAATAAGCATAATATTTGCTTACCTTTAGATGTAAAAACATTGGTGTGTCTAAAGAAAAGACATTATAAAACTGCTCCTTTTCCCATTAAATAAAATGAGGAAATTTTCCAGTTTTTCTTTTGAGTATGGCTTCCCCCCTGTGTGAGCAAAGCATGTTATTAGAGGGAATATTTAAGGAGAATTTTAATAGGAGCAAAGGACATCTGCCTTTGAAAGTATCCCTGTTTTTGCATTCCAGCAGTTCTTAAGACAATCGTTGCTTCTGTAGGTAAAAGCATCTGTTCTTTTAGAAAACTAAGTAGCCAATACATACAATTTTGACAGCTCTAAATGTCATGAGTTCATTTCTGATGAACTTCAGAGAAAGCAAATCTCCTTTCCATTCACTTTAATGTAAGCTGGCCCAGATCCAAAGGATTCAGTACAAGCTGTAGCTACCAATATTGGAGCACTGTTAATGATGCCACCAGTAATAACAACTCTACACTCAAACCCAGGTGCAGTTAGCTTTTCAGATGTTCTGTTGCTTCTAATATCACGAATTGAAAGCACTGTTTAGTCTACCACATCTAAATACTTCTTAACCTAATGTTATTGTATTTTGTAGATATTTTGGAGTAGTCTGTAATATCCACATATCAGTAGCCATGTGGAAAAGGAAAGCTGAGCACAGAAACCAGACTTGGCACTTCGTATTGAAAATATTCTGCAAATGTGTTGGAGAAATTAGTTATTCAACTACACATTTGAAAAAAAGAAGTATTGCTTTGAGCAAGTAATTTAAAGAACAAACATAAAATACCTCAGTAGCGAGGATGATGCTGCAGAGAGCTATGATTTACCTGAAGTCAGCACATAAACTCTTGAATATAAGGATCCTTGCAATTTAATAAATGCTGAATTGTAACTAGAGGCAAACTCAGCCTTAATTGAATAGAAATATATCTGCATGTCCTGGAAAAGCAAAAATGTTCAATAGCATGGCTCAGAAGCTAAAATACCATCCATCCCGTTTTTGTCATTTTCCCCATCTGCTTCCATCCCAACCTACTCATAAGAATACAGAATTGTTTTCTGGTTTGCGGTTTATTGTAGCTAAAGCTCTTTTTATCGTATGTATCAGACAAAAACTTTTACAACAGCCTTCCTGTCTTTCTTTATTGTGGTTGCTTAGAAGTTTTCCAGAATAAATAATTTTCAATTACTGTGGGATTTTAGCAAACAGTATGTTTTGACACTACTTGACCTGTTGCTACTATAGTTTTATGGTTATTAATATGTACTGTCACAGAGCGTAAAACACAGCCTTTTTTTTTGGTAGTTACCAAAAACGAGTGTTAGCTGATCCCTGCCCAGAAGAATTTCCAATCTAAGAAATCTCTTGACAACTCCAATGCAGTGAACAGAATAAAATCAGCTTTCAAAATATGTTGAGGGGATGCCTGACTAGCTTTTAAAGGTCTTATTCTGCATCAGAAGTAGCGGGATAAATTTAGTTTGCATGCAGCTTTGTGCTGCCAAGTCTATGGCTAGACTGTTTCTGGGACCAAAGTTATCTCATTCACGCTGGTATTGTAAATGTGTCTGCAGTTCTTTGGGCTTACATACTACAAACTGGGGCCATATTTCATCCCATTTGCTCAGTGGAAGTTAGACTCATAGAATAGTTAGGGTTGGAAAGGACCTTAAGATCATGTAGTTCCAACCCCCTGCAATGGGCAGGGCCACCTCACACTAAACCATGCCACCCAAGGCTCTGTCCAACCTGGACTTGAACACCACCAGGGATGGAGCATTCACAACTTCCCTGGG
>JAOEHY010040974.1:0-22613 GCA_025447955.1 Psilopsiagon aurifrons
GAGCAGAGGGGCAGGATCACCTCCCTCAACCTGCTGGTCACGCTCCTTTGGATGCAGCCCAGGATACGGTTGGCTTTGGGCTGTGAGCACACACTGCAGCCACCTCATGTTCATTTTCTCATCGACCAACCCCCCCAAGTCCTTCTCCTTGTACTTCTCTGAATCTCTTCTCTGCCCACCCTGGAGCTGTGCCTGGGATTGCTCTGACCCAGGTGTAGGACCTTGCACTTGGCATGGTTAAACTCCCATCAGGTTGGCATCAGCCCACCTCACAAGCAAGTTGATTGTTACTGGCAGTTGATGTTTTCCATTCATTGCTGTATCATTTACAAACCCTGTTATTGCTCAGGTCAACTTGGAATGTACACTGTTGGTTTGAACTCACAGAATGCTGGACATGGTACTGTCCTTGTACACAAGCACACTGACAATGGGAACTCTTAGAGACTTATAGCAACCTCTGCTCTTCGAATGTGACCTGTTAAACCACTGCAGCTGTCTGCACAGTGGCAGAGAATTCTCTAGATGACTTCTGTTACTGACAGATTTAATCCTATTAGTTCTATTTTAAGTGGTGGTTTTACATGCCCATTTTTCATGTGTAGGTAGCTGGAACTTCCCAAATCCGGCCCTTCTCTTGTTTTTCCTTTCTTGACGCTTACTCCATTGTGTGGACAGGGTCGCAAGCTCCTCATCATTGGAACCACCAGTCGCAAAGATGTCCTGCAGGAAATGGAAATGCTGAATGCTTTCAGCACTACAATTCACGTGCCCAACATTGCGACAGGGGAGCAGCTGATGGAGGCTTTGGAGGTAAGAAAAGGTTGAATGATGACAAACAAGCTCACAGTGTGTTGGAAATGAGTGATTTTGCAGCAGATCTGTGTTTGGGAACACTGTTCCACTTAACATTATGTCTTAATCTAATAGTTCTAAGGTTTCTCTGAATTACTTTTTCATACACTGAATTAAGGGAGGATGAGAGAAGAGACGGAAAAAGTTTGTGGAGTGGATTGAAAGATTCCAAGGGCATGGAAGTGGGTAGGGAATATAACTGGGACACTTAAAATCGATGTTCCTTGAGAGTGCCACGCTCTTGGAACAGCATTGGATGAAGGTGTTTGGTGCTGAAGCGATTATAGGTTCTTTATAAATTCATACACTTAATGGCTTCTTATTCTGTCATGGTGGAAATGGTCGTGAGTATTGAAAGCTGTTCAAATAACTTGCAGGCAGATCTTTCATGTCAACTTGCAGAATTGTCACAGTGATAATAGAGTCAGAGAATGGTTTGGGATGGAAAGGTCCTTAAGATCATACAGTTCCCAACCCCCTGCTGTGGGCAGGGACGTCCCACACTAAACCATGTTGCCCAAGGCTCTGTCTAACCTGGCCTGGAACACTGCCAGAGATGGAGCATTTACCACTTCTTCAGGTGACCTCAGCACCCTCACAGAGGAGAGCTTCTTCCTTATCCAGCCTGAACTTCCCCTGTTTCAGTTTGAACCCATCACCCCTTGTCCTCTCGCTGCAGTCCCTGATGAAGAGTCCCTCTCCAGCATCCTTGTAGGCCCCCTTCAGATAATAGCACCAAAGCCTGAAAGACACAGATGCTCTAGCAGCTGTTTTGAAAACTTTCTTTGGCTTGAGCCACTGTGTTCCTTCTGCAATCTATTCTGGAGAAAAACTGGAATGCGTCATGAAAGAGACTGACTGATTGGAGATGTTATGAGAAGAGCTAATATCAAATAAAATGTGGTTTGCTTTGTCTAGATATATTGCAACATTTTTTCCTTCCAAACTAGAAAATGCTTTCTAGCTTCTCATTCTCTTTTCCCTGAGTTAGGTAGGATGCGTTATTCCTACTGACAATCTCCTCTTGTTGATTATTTGTTTTATTGTGTTTGATTCCCCCCTTCCAGCTCCTGGGTAACTTCAAAGACAAGGAACGCAGCACTATTGCACAGAATGTCAAAGGAAAGCCTGTTTGGATTGGTATCAAGAAGCTGCTGATGCTGATAGAAATGTCGTTACAAGTAAGAATGTTTCTGGTTCAGAAAGGACTGGGGTAAATGGAGCAGTCTTAGAGGTTCCCACTTCTCTGCTGACTCCTATGTGGTGGGAGCCTTTGGTTTGAGAAAAGAGCTGCAGTGAGGAGAAATGTTCTGAACAAAGAAATCACGAGGTCTTGGTCCATAGAGAGGTCTTTAAACCCACAGTGCCTATGGGCTGTTTAGAGCCGCTCTTCAGAGAAGAGCGTCTGGCAACTGCCAGGATTGGATTAACTTACCTTTCATGGAATTTCTTCTCTGCACCCAACATGTTGAGATTGCAGATAGCAATCACTTAGGATCCTTCTATTTTTCTTTTCAAGACGAAGGTGCCTGTGCAGGTGTATGTGCTCTTTCCCTGAAGAAGATAAATCTGTCAAGCTGTTCAGCTGCTCTCCTCTTGATTTTCCACTTTCAGCACTTTAAAGAAAATAATTGCAGAGGGTAGAAATATGTAGCTCTTAACCCTCCCCCGCAGCCATCATCCATGCCTGCGAGCAGCCATCAAGCTTGTGCTCGACAGTGTATGCATGCTAAAAATGAGAGGGTGTAACGTGCAGCCCTAATCCTCCACGCTGACATCCCAGCGCCCTTTGGAGTCGTTCCCCCCCTCACACACACTCGCTTTTCACATCAAATGGATTTAGTGCAGCTGAGTGAACTGTCCTTAGATCTTCCTAGGAGAGGCTGAGCATAAGCTAAGAGGCATGTAGTTTAGCAGCATATAAGTCATGTATCCCTCCGTTCACTATTCACAATTCTGTTAAAACTTGCACAGCACTAAGGATATGCTCTGACTGGATGTCACCTCAGGGAATAAAGTCATTTATCTAGATTACTTTTTCCTCTTCTTCCTTGGCTTTTAATTCCATACCTACAGGCAAGTCAGTAAGTCATTGCTCACATGTATTAAATGTATTTAAAGGGTGCAGGCCTTCAGGGACTGCCTGGCTCTGTTGCAGTCCATTTCACTCAGTCTTGACAATGGATTCCTTCTTCTGACACAGGACATTTTCTTTTTCTGCTTTGACCTTAAGCGTTGGTTCTTTTCAAACCTGAAGGCGAAGGTTATGTAAATCATGGGCAGTTCTGAATCTGGAGGTGGGTAGAAATGCTCACCCCAGCCTTGTTTACAGCATCGCCCCGTGGCTGCACACCTATGATGCTGTGAACAGGGGCTCTTCATGCTGCCCTAAACTGTGCAGACAATTAAACTTGTGTGTTGTTTTGTTGGGGTGTTTTAAACAGAACACTGGGGAGAGGCAGGACTGATCTTTAGGGGATGTTCCTGGTGGATGGAGCAAAACCACACGCTGGTGCTGCTGGTTCTGGAAGTCTTGTGCTGGGATTCATCTGTCCCTTATGTGCTAACCCACCATATGCAGCTCCTCTCCTGTGCCCCTGGAGCTGTACGGGAGGTAAAGAAGACAGAGGATGTATGAGAACAGGCTGATCTTGAGCTAGGCCAGTGTATGAGCAAAGCAAACACACATCTCCAGCTGTCTTTGTGGCTTCATTTTCCTACTGTAAGATTGCATCGCTTTAATGGAGATCTGTTTTGTTTGATGTTTAGATGGATCCTGAGTACCGGGTGAAAAAGTTCTTGGCTCTTCTGCGAGAAGAAGGAACGTAAGTACTCTTATTTTAAAGCATTGCTTAAAATCCTCTTCTCTGCTCAGAAACAAGCATCTGCTTGAGGGGAAGCTGCAGTGCAGTGTAGCTGATCTCAGTGGTGGCCTCTCCTCTGTTTATAGAACTCAGTTCTCCTTGCAGCTATAAGCCAGTTGACTTGGGAGGGGGGAGGTCCTGACATGAGAACCTGCATGCCCGAGTTCTCTGCTTTTCTTAATTTACCTGTGCCTTTAAATGGGATATTGGACCATGGTTTAGCATTCTTGAGCTAAAGTGAATCAGAGGAGGCTCTTCTAGAGTTAAAATCCAGCTGTTTATCTAAAATCTGGAACTGTGATTTTTTGTGTTTCTCCTGTCTGAGAGAAGGATGTCGTACTCTTTCCCCTGTAGGTATCACAGGGAATAGTTGAGCCCAGTCTTGACAGTGGCATCTCCTAGAAAATGACTAATACCTGTAGGGCAGTACCTGTGCTGGGGAAACACACCAGTATCTATCCTGGCTCCATGTGAGTGGGTTCCAGTGTGTGCTTGATGCTTTCATACATGTGCATGCTTTCTTGACGGGTTTGGCTTCTTTTGCAAGAGTTCCTTCCCTAGACTGAAGGTGGACCAAGTGCAAGATCAACAGCTGGAAAAGTGACCAACCTGGAGAATACACACTGGACTCTTTACTCTTCTGTGTTGCACATACTGGACAAAGTGAAATGCTCCTCTGTTTCCAAGAACCCAGTGTGGAATCTGCATGTTTAGTGCAATACAGTATCTTTATTCTTTGTCTTTAATATCCTCATATCATGTGGAAGTGTCTCCTAGAACACTGTGCTTCTGTTCTCTGTGCAGGCAAGGCTGCATTCTCATTTGGTTTGAGCATGAGGGAAATGCCCTGTAAGTTTTGAAGCTAATGCTCACTTGTGTCCAGCATCCAGTTGCTCCTACAGGAAAAAACTCCTGACCTCTAAAAAAAACCTGACAGTCTGTGGTGAAGACTCTAACCTGATCTGATGCTATGTCATCCTGTGCCTCATTGAACATTGAGCCGGGCTGATTACCTAAAGACAGTGCCCATAGTATTTCAATTCCAGAATGGCCTAAATGCTGATACCTGCTTTCTTTTATATCCAGTATTTTGTGGCCCTGTGAGAGAGGCTGGCTAGTGGCATTAGGGACTGGAAGAAGGCAAGGAAGTAGAAGAAACTTCCAGATCCAGTATTGAAGGCATCTCAAAGCTTGTTACTAATTTAACAGCTTTAGGGATGCTGATTCTAACCTGATAGCTCTTCATGAGTGCAGAGTAGATGGCAGCTTCGGTATTAGCCAGCCTCATTATATCTCGTTTTCTGGCCATATTAACCAAAGTTGCAATTCCTCCTTAGAGACAGAGAGGAAGCCAAGCCCTGCAGATGCACAAGATAATGTATTGCCATGATTTTGCACTGAAATTAAGGAATGTATCAAACTTTGCTATGTGGTCCTTCCCCAGTAGTCATCTCATGTCAATGGGATGCTGTCAATGATGACTGTATGAGGCTACTCCCCTCTGATTCTTTGGCTCCACACGTTTAATAAGGTTTATGGAACATACCTCAATTTGGTGGGGCATGAAATCAAAGCCATTTATGGGATCTTAGTCATTGTAGCTTCCTAAACTTGACCAGACACGCTGCTAAGGGTTAGCAGCTTGTACCCAAAGTGGTGTTCCCAGGGAAAGAGGGTGCTTCATGTTCTTTCAGCCCCAAAGGTGAAGGTACTGTAGTCCTTAGTGCGCACTTACAGCAGCTGGAGTATTTTAGTCACTCCACTCTGTTTTCTTTTCCTTTGGCAGTGCTGTCGTATTGTGATGACATGGTGAGTCCCAGTGGTTATTATTCCCTCTCATTTTGTGTATGATCTTGTGAATTTATTTGTTCCTTCCTTTCCTCTGCTAGTCCTAGTGACAGCAGCACACATTAACTTATATTTCAGAGCAAATGATGTAAACCTTATTGTGTCTTTGTCCAGAACTATATTGATGAATAAATACCTGGTTTAATTGCACATTCAGTGGATTCAATAAAAAGCACAACAACTTGTGATGATCTAGGAGACATCTGTGTCTTTGGTGCTGGTTGAACAGAGGGGTATGTATGGAATGCTGATGTATGGTGTGAAGACAGCAAAGTATTCTCAGGCTGCTGGTAGCCAGATTGATGCTCAGTCTGTACCTAAGCATGGGTGAATTGAATATGTATTCCCAGCCTGGGCAGCTTGAGCACAGGTAGTCTTAAAGGAATTGGCTGAGAAGACCTCTGGTCCAACCCATCCTAGAGTTGTCTGGACCTTGCAGTGCTGAGGAAGCCCCAGCGATTCATGCATGTGTCTGCAGGGGTATCACACTTGAAGAAGGCAGTGTTGAAAAAACAGAGCAAAATGCTGGGTGTGGCATTCCACCTATTCCAACCTATCCTGAGATCTCCATCCAGGGTGTTTCCTGCAGGTGGCAGAAGACAATGTCTGCTGGCAGCACTTTTCCACCACATTGTCTCTACTACCTGGGCAGGAGTGGCTTTACAGTGGGAACTGTATGGCTTTAAACAGTAATGGCCAAATTCTTCATCCCCCTTTTTTTTCCTGTTACTGCTTTTTCCTGAACTTTCCAGAATGTAACTGTCTCTGAATTAGAATTGTTAACCAAAGACAAATGTATTTCAAAGTGTTGGGATTGGGTTTGGAGGGCAGTGTGGCAGAGAGTAGCTTGGGATGCTGGGCAGACATACAGATAGCTTGCACTCACAGCACTGTTGAGCTCAAAACACTCCATGATGCTGGACTCCCTGGTTGTCTGGTTTGTGGGTGACACATTGGTGTTCATGTAGCTGAAGGCGTCGCTGCTGCCACCCCGCAGGAGATGGTCCAGGCAGAAGCCATGTGGCTGTCCCATCCTTGGCAGTGGTCAAGGCCAGGTTGGACACAGGGGCTTGGAGCAAGCTGCTCCAGTGGAAGGTGTCCCTGCCCATGGCAGGGGTTGGAACTGTATGAGCTTTAAGGTCCCTTTGAACCCAAACCAGTCTATGTTTCCATGCTGCCTGTGACGTGGCGCAGTCAAACAGAGCTGCGCATCATTCACACACAAAGCAGCACCATGTTTGAGGCAGCACTCTGCCAGAAGGCAGATGTAATTGTGTATAAATTTGGGATCAGTGTAGGAAAATGGAACAATCTTGTTATTTTCGTATCCTTTGGATGAGGTCAGATCTGTGTAAAATTGTGTGCACTTAAAGGCATCATTAATGCATGGGAGATGTTGCAGAAACCTCCACAGAATTGGTCATGAACAGGAGTTGCCCTTATAGGAGAAAACCATCAAAAGGAGATTCAGTGACAGCCTGAAAGAACACTGGGGGTGAATATCAAGTCTAAAGTCTGTTTTAATCCAGTAATCTTATGTTTTAGGCACACCCAGCATTCAGCTGTAATATTTGCTATATTTTACCATCATTGTCTTGCATTCCTATGACTGTGCATAAGAGGCTAGATGAAGAGCCACCATTCCCATAGGTGTTCTTCAGCAGGACTGAAAGGACCTTCAGAAGCAAACCACACAAGCTGGCAAGTGCATGTTTTTGGTTTTTTACCTTCTCTTTAATGACGTAGCACAAAAAAAAAAGCAAGTTGAAATAGATTTTTCTCCAAATATATATATTTATATAATATATAATCTTAGTTAACTCAAGTATATACATTGTATAATAAATAATGCTTATAAAAAGAGACATTTTCTGAATATAAAATAAAAAAAATCGACCTCTACAACTTTATACAAAACTTTGGATACAGCAAATTGATGGAAAAAAGGTCTTCCATTCAGTGCTAGAATACCTGGCTACAGTAAAATCATTACAAGGCAATAAATGTTCTATTTAATATTAAATACCTTTTCTTGATTAAAAAAAAGAAACCAACCAAACAAGGGATTTTCTTTAAAGTCAGGTACTTGGAGTCTTTCCAGACACAGGATTTAATATATACCTTTGTCAGAAGAGGGCTTATTTCTGAACTGGGGAGGTTCCTTAGAGCTCTCCTGGGATCTGTCAGTTTAGAAAGCTGCTGCTTTTCAGGCTGGGTGAATCCAGGAGCTCCTCATTGTGCTCTACAGAGGGTGGGCTGAGAATGATGCTCTCATTCTCTCCAGCCACAGGTTTGAGTGCCAAGGCCATGGAGGGGTCTTCCACCCATTTTATTGCTCTGCGCAGTACTGCATACTGCTGTTCCCCATGGATAAAGAAGAGAGTGGAGTAGAAGACACAGCTTTAATGGTTGGGATGTATCTCTACGTTAAATCACTGAGCTTGAGAAATGGTGTTGGAACACGGTTATTGGTCCTTATCAGCCGCAGAGGAGCCCAGCAGGACACAGATAATATATATTTTTTAATTTCTAGGGTCGATACACTATGAAAACAAGCCCAAAATGGAGGGGCATGTGGTCAAGAAGGGGGGATAGGGCCTGGGGAGCAGGTGGAGAGACAAACTGATTCTTCTGCACTGAGATGGGTCATGGGATGTGTGTGGCCACGCTTGGGGCCCAAATCCCTGCTGATGGTAACATAGCATCTGCTCTTGGTGAGGACCCCTCATGAGTGATTTGCTGATAACTCCCAAAATGCTGTGGGAAGGGAAGGATCTGCCTGGGATTGTGCTGTTGAGTAAGTGTCTACTCTTCCATCTGCCCTGACCTCTCTTTGTTGGATGAAGTGGTTTGAACAGGTCTGCCTGGTGGGGGAAGGCTTGGACAGAACTTTCTTCTTGCCATAGCTCCTGTCTCTCCATCATTACTGATGTTCAGAGCTGGTGTGGCATCTCACCAGCAGATACCCTCTGCCTGGAGAGATGCTCTGAGCTTGCTCTGGGATATAATGTCATATTAGGGAACGCTTAGTAAATCAGTGCATCATCTGGGTGGATCTGCCTAGGTTCTTCACAGTCTGCCTTGGGCAGCTGCGTGGCAAGGAGGCTGCTGGAGTAGTGATGCCTCCCATGTGCACTCTGCTCTTACCCTGCCCGTGTGCCAGAGGATCAGCCCTGGGCTCTGCTTTCCTGCTGTCTTCCTCAGTGGGATTACAGGAGGTGATCTGGGACTGTGAGAAATAGTAAGGGCAAAAGGGAGGTGAAAGGAGAGGCTGACTGTAAGGCTCAGACAGGTTTGCTTCCCCAGCATCATCTCCTTGGCGCAGGAAGGAAGGAGCCTGCCTGCTGCGGGGAATTGGCTCCTTTCCTCCTCCTTACCACATGTGCTGACCCCAGGATGGCCATGCCAGCAGGCAGGGGAGCCTTGAGTTGTTCAACTTTCACTGTGTAAAACTCATTTCCGCCTGAAATCCTTGTATTAGCATCTATGTGGGGCAGACCTCCGGAGGACAGAGCTGCAAGCTCTGCATGCTGTGTTAGCAGTACGCTGGCTGGCGTGGCTGTGCCTCACTTCAACTTTTGCTGTCCCTGCTTCTCCCCAGTTAGTCCATCATACCAAGCAGCCCACGAGAAGGCAGTGGATCAGTGATGGAACTCATCTGCAGCGCCACGTCTTACTTTGGGCTGCCTTGTTTGGGTGAGATGCTGCAAGCCCCCTCTGCAGCGCTGGTGCTGGCTGTGCGAGGGTGTCTGCCCTGGCCAAGGGCATTAGGGGTTTTTAATGCCATCCTCTGAAGTGTGAGGCCACCACGTGGGGGCTGATCACAGGGTTGATGGACCCCATGGCCCTGCTCTGGAGCAACCTCCCATCAGTTGGAGACCTACCGATGTTTACTTGCAGGTGTGGACATCATAGACACGTGTGCACTCCTGGCAGCTCACGTAGCAGCACCAGTGGAAGATGCAGTGACACTTCTCCTTCCGTTTCTCAGTCCTGGTGTTGTGGCCGCGACCGCAGCACAGCAGATCACAGCCATCGATCCCATGGGAGGTGACGTTGCATGTTCTGTCCCTTGTCCCAAAGGAGCCTGTCTCTGGGTTGGGCTCACAGAAATTGGGGGAGTTCTCATAGTAGACCAGATCCCGCTCTGTCGGTGGTTTGAAAAGAGCATATTTGGCCCTCAGAGTTTCTACCCATCCCCGAGATTCGCGGTGCTTTTCAACCACCATCTCAGAGGCACTGTCGTATTTGTCTTTCAGGTAGTCCCCAATAGCCCGGAAATCAGGCTGGGCCCACCAGCAGGTCTTGACCTCGCAGCTTCCCGAGAGACCGTGGCACTTGCACTTGAGGTGCATGTGGTCCAGGATGGTCTGTCCAGGGGAGAGAAAACACGGTGGTCAGCAGCGGTTGTGATGCTCAGGGTGTGATCAGCTGCCTTTGCTACCTGGGTTTGGATGCCTGATCTGAGCCTGGTCTGGGAAGTGTAGGCTGGTTTAAATGTGTGGGGGCTCTGGTGGGTGGCAGAAACATCCCACTGGAAAAGCACAGCTGAGGTGGGCAGCTGCTCTGAGTATCTCTCCGACCCAATCTAATCCCAAGGTCCAGTCATACAATCCCAGCCTGGTTTGGGTTGGAAGGGACCTCAAAGCCCATCCAGTTCCAACCACTGCCATCGGCAGGGACACCTTCCATAGAGCAGGGTGCTCCAAGCCCTGTGTCCAACCTGGCCTTGAGCACCGCAGGGATGGGGCAGCCACAGCTTCTCTGGGCACCCTGTGCCAGCGCCTCAGCACCCTCACAGGGAAGAGCTTCTGCCTCAGAGCTCATCTCAGTCTCCCCTCTGGTAGGTAAAAACCATTGCCCTTGTATGAAGTCCCTCTCCAGCACGAGAGCATCCTCCTCCCAGTCACCTTTGCTTGCCACAGTCAGGACAATAAAGGGGGAATAAAGGGCAGGGGGAGTTGAAAGCACACACTTCACAGGGCACGTAAAGGGGACAAACTGGGCTCATGTACCGAGTTGGTAGGTCAGGGGCAAGGCCCCTCTGGATCTGTGACTCCCCTGCAGGGCGCTGGAGAGGTGCTGCATTGCAGCACCAACGTCCGCTGCAAGCGTAGCCCCAGCGCTTCGCATTTTGATAGCCTGGCAGCCCAAGGTCTTGGGGCTCTTTAAGCATCAGCATCCCTGCTCAAAGAGCCCTTCTGCCAGCGTGACAGGGGCACGCTGAGCTCCCAGCCTGCGGGGGGAATAAGGAAACCGGGGAAAACGAGCAGCGAGGGCTTTGGGGAAGCAGCAGGGACGCCGCTCAGCAGTGCAGCCCTTTGTGTGCTCCTTCCTCCAGCCTGCAGAAGCTGAAAGCCAAGTGCCAGACTCTGGAACTCAGGCATGATGACGGCTGCTGACACTCGCAAAGATTGGAGCGAACGTGCTTCACCTTCACAGCAGAAGACAGCAGAGGTGGCAGGAACAGGCCCCATTCCCATTTGCTTTGCCAGCTTCTGGGCACCAGGACGGGCAGCAAGGTTTGCCACCACAGAAAGAGCTTATGCCCCAGTGTTTTGCTTAAAGGACCCACATGCATGTCAGCTAAAAAGGGAGCGATTCTGATTACAATTGAGACTTTGACCTTAGCTTTATGCAACTGAAATCACCGTTACCTTTAACAAATGCAACACATCCATCAAACCACCACCAGATTACGAAAAGTAACATAATACCTCTATTTACCTTTGTGGCTTTTAAGATACTATGTGCTGGGACCTTCTGCAATCACAAATCAGAGACTCCAAGAGACGAAGCTTTTAGAAGCATCCCCAGATTCACAGTGTATAATTACGATACCAAAAGACAGACGGTGCTGAACCTTTTTACTTCTGCTCTTACACAAACGTTGAGCTCCAGACATGACACAACTTTTCTTCTCCCTCATCATGCTTTACACAGCTCCTCTACACCTTAGCACGTGTCTGCTCTTTTCAGCTGAACTCTCAAATGCCAACATTCATTTACCTGATAATTAACATCATTATGAGCAGTGACATTTTTCTCATCTTCCTCCCTTTTTGTGCCTTGATGCTTCCTGTCAAGGGGCTGTTTGCACTTCCAGGGTTTGAAAGCAGCAGTAAGAAATTGTTATTTCACACTAACAGCTGATGTACACTGCAGAGACAACTCCTGAGGAGGCAGCAACCTCGAGCGCTGCTGGAAGCGCGCTGACAACGCGGTCACCATTACATTAATGGCAACTCACGCGGAGTTTTCCACTTCTGTTATAATTTTCCCGTGTTGTCCTTTTTTTGACAGCATTCCTTGCAGCATGTTCTCACCTCCAGGGCAAATTGGAACCGGTTTCATACTTTAATCAACACTCCTTAAGCAACAGGCAGAGAGGCAAGGGCTGAGATGTGCGAGCCATTGCGGTGGCCAAAGCCTGTGAGGGGTTTCTGCCTTTTATTTCTTTTTATTGGAATGTCAGAAAGTACAGAAATGGCATTACACGTTCTAGACACTCTTTATAGATTCTGTTTCTCACTAGGACTCGAAACAGGTCCACGACAAAGGTTTTCTTCTGCCAGGACTGGTGGCAAAACCCTTTAGTCATGATTAGCCTGCAGTCTCAGGATGCATTCCTAGCTCTGCACTGACTGCATAATGGCAGCAAGCAGGTATCCCAGAGCAGCCAGGACCTTGTTGGGGTCCAGTGAGGAAAACAGACAAAAATCCACTTTAACAAACTAGTTCAGGAGGCCTTTATGCATATTGTATTAGAAAACCAGCACCATCACCCCAACCATCGTGCAGCCTCCTGGCTGATCTAAAAAATCACTGCTTTACACAAGGAGGCAGAGCAAACACTCAGCACCAATGCACAGGGTTAACTTCCACATCTCCACCACCCTGGTGCAGGAACATCAACCCATCACTTGTAGCACATAAACCACAGGCAGGAGACCAAACCAAGGAACCTGGAGATGCTGAAACTGCTCTCCAGTATTGCATGGTACTATTGGCAGCATGTACCAGGTTTGGTGCCTCTTTTCCCCTGACTTTAAAATGTGTGATTCAAATTTCATGTATTAATTGCATTAACAGTTTTCAATGAAGTGTTTTACACATGGACTCCCTGCTCAGGCTGTGGGTCCGTGGCAGGCACTTCATCTAGGCTCACACTCATCAGGCGCTGCTTCCATTTCTTACCTGGGTAATTCCAATTACTGACATTTGTATGAAACACTATTTTAAATACATTTTATTAATCTGACCTTTGGGCTTAGAATTCATTATCCATATAACCACAGAGCCAAGAGCCTGCTGCTGTAAACACACAGGCGCAGCAGGCTCCTGCGGGGCTGGAACCATGGCAAGATGGCCAAGTTCCTCAGTGCTCAGCAATCTCAGTCTCAACTTCAAGCACATCCCGAGTTGGGTTTTGCTGCCCACAGATGATTTGCTTCTAACAATTACAATTCCACCTGAAAAACCTCTGGCGCAGAGGAAGTTACAGTAATAAAGCTACTTTATTAATAGGGTATTTGCCCGCAGACGCCCCATGGAAGCGGCAGTTCATTAAACCACACACTCCATGCTGGAGAAGAAATGATGCCCATGTTCCCACCCCACACTGACGTGTGTTTAGTAGAGCACTCCAATCCCAGGATTTATCTGGACAGAACTAGCCTATTTTGATGAATTCTGTAGGTAATTCAGGGACATGAGCAAACGTTCTACTGAGTACAGATTGATGGCCTCAATTCAAAGTGAACTTTATAAATGACCTGAACCAAGTGGGACACGCACTGATCTCATGTGCATCTTAACACAATGCACTCCTTCAGCCAATTTTACTGAATATCATCAATTCCACATTTAAATGAAATTCCTGAGGAAGAACTGCAAAGAACACAGATAAATGAGGCTAAATAAACCAAATCAGGGGAAGAGCAGAAGAGTTTTATTTGTAGCTCCTGAACTCTGGGAATTGGGGAACCTGAAAAGTCTCTTAGGCTGAATTATTGAGATAATAAAGCACCTGCTGGAGAGATCTCTGAATGCTTTAATGAAATTATTTCATTGCCCCAGAATAATCACAAATGCAGGTTCTCTTTTGAGAGCAAAAGAAACAATGCAAAGGGAAGCAGGAGAGATAAATGGAATGCAAATCAGCCTCTCCACTCAGAGGAAGCAGCAACGAGCCATGACACGAGAGGAACGCGCCTCATGGCACTGTGAAGAGGCTGACACTGCTCCAATTTTATTTACTATTGCAGGGTCACTTGAAAACAACCAAGAGTAAATACAGAAGGGGAACAGAGACAAAAGCACCATCACACTGAAGCATTTTGTGTAGGCTCGATTTCGCCACAGGCTTCTATGTAGAAATGAGAGAATGGTTTGGGCTAAAGGGACCTTAAGGCTCATTCCAGATTCCAGCTCCCCTGCCACAAGCAGGGACACCTTCCACTAGAGCAGATTGCTCCAAGCCCCCTCCAACCTGGCCTTGAACACTGCCAGGGATGGGGCACAGCCCCACAAATCACCTGCCCCTAATCCAGTATCATTAAGTAATTACAGAAATCCTACTAGCTGCAATGGAATTATGCACTTAGAAAGTTATCCATGCGGAATACAGGGATGACTCCAGACTTCCAGTCTTCTATTCCCCCACCTTTACCTTTCAGAAAGACAAGTCCTACAGAAGTAGGATCTGTTTCATAATTTAATACTTATGCAATCCACTACATATGAATATTTAACACTACTGGGAACTTCAATAAATCACCTTGTACTTACAACCAATGGTCAAAATCTCTATTTGTTTTATTCATAGTCCTGCTCTCAGTCACAAGCATTGCGAACCAGACAGAAAAGCTAGCCATTTCCTGGGAATAAGGGATTTAACCTTTTAAGAACAAGCCAACAAGACACAGGAAGTTTCTTTCTTTTATTCCCACCCAAACCCTGCAGAGCCTCATTACATTCTCATTTACTGAAATGTAATTAATGAAGGCTTTTAAACCCTCAGAACCTTTCAAATTAATGAAAAGTCCACCCAAATAAATTAGACATGTAGTCCAAGAGCTGCAGAGTTAAATAACAGTCGTTATCCTGACAGGAACCAAGAAACAGCTGTCACATACAATTATTTTTAGGGCTGCAACTGAACCATTTTCACATTATGAGCTGCCACCTCTCAGCAGCTAACAGCAGCTTCACATTTTATCATGACAAAAAATTAGAGGCAACCAGTTATCTCCTTGGGTATTACACACATTTGTAACGCACTGAGCATTAAATGGAGCTAAACCCCAGCGCCAGGGGAGGAACGCAATCCCAGGCCAGAAAAGAGCTGGTACATCATCCCAGCTATGGCTCCATTCTACCCCTTGGGCCAACAGAGTTAGAGGAAGGACATCTGGCTCTACCCTGTTGGCTCTGGGAACTTGATGTCATAAGCACCCAGCGAAGTCATCACCAGCGCTCATCATCCAGCAGCCACACCACCAGCCCGCAAAGCTGCCTCCTCCTCACCATCGTGTCGGGAACGTAACTCCACGTGTCAGCCCACCACAGCATGGCCAACCCTGCTGATGAGCTCCAAGAAGATAAGGAGACAGATCATCTGCTGTTGCGCATCTCCATCAAGAAGACTGAGACCAGCCAAGAGCCTGAAACTGGCAGAGAGTTTGCAAAGAAAAGGTCAGGAAGACGGAAAACCATGTCCAGGAAGGGGGAAAAGAACTCTAAGAAGGCAGCAAAGCACTGCAGGCCAAGGAGCTCAAAGAAAAGAGCATCAGGTGCTCTGAGGGGGATGAGGAAAAGGCAGAGAAGGCGGCAGAAGAAACAAGTCAGCTTCAACACTGACAAGCAGCCGCTCCCTCCTTTCTTCCTCTTCATGGCAAAGAATCGCCATAAGCTTCAGAGTTCAAACCCACGGTTGACAGCGGTAGAAATGGCCAAGACCTTGGGGAAAATGTGGCACCAACAGCCACAAAGTGACAAGGAAACGTACAAAAAGCAGGCTGAGTACCTGAGGAAGGGAAAACGAAGGAGACGAGAATAGGTCAGGGCACAAGCCAGAGACAGCCGGGGAAGGAGTGCACAGTGGAAAAACACCCATACAGGAAGGAGGCAATAAAGACTTTGATGCTCTGCTTTGCTGGTAAGACTTTGACCTTCTGCAATTCCACCTCATCACTTGTGCCACTGCAGCTCCTTGTGTAGCTTGGGTACGTTCATGAGCCTTACTGAAATAACTGCAAGCACGAGATAACCACGAGGCTCAAGGCAGGGCAGTAATTCAGAATTAATAGAGCTGGCTCTATATTGATGGTAATAGGAAGGCTTGTGCAGGCTAGAGATGGATGTTTCCTGCTTATCCATAAAGAAAACAGCAATGGGTCTTCTCTGCCTCCTCTTCTCTTCCAAATGATGAGTTAAACACATGCTCCTTCACATGGAATTCTGGTCCTAACTTAGGCAGTCCTGGAGCCTGAGACACAACAACCAATGCAGCTTTGCCCCAGGGAAACACAAGGTCCTCCACTGCTGGCCAGGCTCTGGGGCTGGTGACCCGCTTGTACTACACAGTGGTATGTAACTTCCAAATGCAGGGGTGGTCCTACATAAACCATCTGAACAATTAAATGGGAATAAGCTTGCTTGTTCTGCCTTTTGTCTGCAACTTTCAACCTTCTGAACAGCAGCATCATTTGGAAAGGAAGGCTGAGAGTAACTAACAGCTAACTCTGCAGGTCAGAGAGGAGAGGAAAGGCCTGGGAAGGTGCACAAACTAACCCAAATCAGCCCAGGAACCCACTGAAAGGCTGAAGTACCAAGACTTACACCAGACAGCTTCCTCCTCTTCACCACAGCCTTTCTACAGGTTCCTAAAGCAAGTATCACAGCGCATTTCACACCAGGGTCAGCACCTATTTCTTTAAAGAACTCTGTCTCAACCTTTTTCCTTTGGCTCAAAGGGAAGCCTAAATTTGATTCAGAAGAATAGATCTGTAATAGAAAGGTTGATGTCCCAAGATATTTATGAAGTGCAACAATCAGCAAGCATTCCTTGGGCAAGATGCCATCCAGCTTCAGGGACATCTGGGAAAGCCTGCACTTCAGGGAGCAGGTCATTGCTCTCCATGCTCTACAGAGTCCAATGCTCCACCAGCCGGTGCAGTCCCTGAGCACAGCCTCTGTCTTCTCCTCCCTGGTCAGGCACTTCTTAAATGCCTCTTTTTTTCCTGTTTTTAACAGGAAAGATTACCAGCAAAGAGTGGGGAAATGGATCTTCTTGTGCATTTTGCTCGAGGCGAGGTTGGACGGGGCTTGGAGCAACCTGCTCTAGTGGAAGGTGTCCCTGCCCACAGCAGAGGGCTGAACTGGGGGTTGGTCCTTTCCAACTTTAACCATTCCATGATTTTGGACTCTGTTGGGGTCTTAGGCACCATCTCCTGCAATAGCAGGAGATGGAGTTGGCGAGTGGCAGATCCTACTGCTCGAAACTTAAAACCCCAGGGCATAGCCCTAGTAAGCTAGGAGTACAAATGCAGACAATATTGAGTAAAAACTAATACTCTGCTATGACTTGGTGACAGTGTTTAAGCAAGCAGGGACAAGAAATATCACTTTAATGGTTCTCATGGCTGCACGGCCGCTAACAGCTTGACAGCATCCATCAATTAAAATCTATTCCCAGCTGCACCAGTGATGGCCACAGCAGACTCTGCAGCTATTTTGGGCACATTACAAATATGAAGTGGTTAACAAAGATGCATCAAAAAGGCCCAAGACATCACCCATCCAATTATACCTTTAATGGAATCTTTGTGTCTTCCATCTCTCAACTTGCTAAACAACTGGCATCCAGGCGAAATCACGCTCTGTGAAGCTGGCACACAGGTTCCACTCAATTTAGCACATCACAGTCTGTTCATGAGTAATGTCTTCAAATACCTGCAGCACTGCCTCAAAACATACACTGCTTTGCAAACACACACTCCAGCCAGCTCCCAGTACGGCCATTCCCACCAGCCTCTTCAGCTGACACGCAGCCTGCGAGGCCGAGGGATGACCCTGGCTGCCAGCTCAGAATATACAACAACATTCCAGTTACCTGCACTGGGAAATCTCTCCCTGAGTGGAAAAAGCAGGGCCCGGAAAAGAGCGCACTTGAAACTGGTGAAGGTTTTCACCTGCATCTGTTTTCACATTAATGGTACATGCACTACAGATGAAAATAACTGTTAGAGCTAAGTATTAATAATGATAAGTAACACTTTCGGAGATGCCTTACAGTAACAGGGAGGAAGCTATGGACTTTGAAGAGCCTGTGAGCAAGTGATGGAGAAAGAGGGGTAAATGAACAGCATGACTATTATGGGGGGAACATACCTTGGAGGCCTCCAGCAGGTTCCTTCAGCTGCTTTCCACACCGCAGTGAAAGCATGCAATGAAACCCTAGGTGAAACTCACGGTTCCTTTTAGTACTGGAACAATTAAAGCTCACTACAAGTCTTTGCATACTTTTCACGTACTCAAAACTGATGTTAATGATGCTATAACAGACCTGGTAATGTAATTTTCATTGCAATGCTACCTATGTCATCTCTGGGAAGGGAGCAATGAGTCAAGAACACCTTGGAATTCCTCTGGGAGAAAATGAGCTAGACTGTCTTCCCTGCAAGAAAGCTGAATGGGCCCACCAATGGATCCATCTGGACAAGGGTTGGCTTTCCCTGCCATCTCCATGCAGGGCTACACAGGGGCTGAGCCAGACTTGTTCAGTCTTTATCCACAGCCTGCAGAAATCCACTCCCCTGTGCTCTGGCCGGGGCACACACACACATCTGTCACCGCAGCAGCACTTGCTCACGTTGGTCGCGGACATTACATGCTTAGGTCAGACTTCAAAGTCTGGATAAACAACCCTGAAAGCCAAAATCCACACACTCCACTCACCATTTATTTATTTATATATGCAAACAAAAGACATGCAATCTGAGCCCAGAAGCAAACTGTCAGTAAGGAGACGTGGCTGCTACACTCATACTCCTACTGCCATCAAGGGAAAGCCATCCCTGTAGATACTCCCTCTTGTTAACTGAGAACAATGGCACTTCATCCTATTTCCTCATTTAGCCTCCAGTCTCCTACGCTAGCAATTTTCTCCTGTGTGTGTAGAAGACATAGTCCAAAAGCTCTCAACAGTAGTGGAGGCACTAGAGTACTTCTCAATAGCAAATTCCTTTAACAGTACTTCTCTGCAGTAATGCTCCTACACCACTGCCCCGTCTATGGTGGGATGATCCTAGGTAGGCTTTGATTAGTCCTTTGTGTAGTGTGGTGGAGGTTTTGGTTGTCATGGTTTGAAGGTTGGCGAGTCCTTCTGGTCCTATTTTTTTGTACCAGTACAGGTCGGTTAAATGGTTGGCAATTTTTTGTCCGATATTTAGTAGGGTTGTGGAGCTTGGGCGGTGGGTTAGTAGGTTGAAGTATCCTAATGTGGTGGAGAAGTTGTAGTAGTTGTCTTGTTTGGGTTGGATTATGGTGTGGGTGGTGGCCATGAGAAGTCCTGTTCACAGCAGCTCACTGACACACTGGGTGTATCACACAGGCTGAGACTAAAAGCAAAACCACCCCAGAAACACAAAGCACTGCAATACTTTCTAGATGCTTCAGTGAGGAGTTGAGCCTTTGTTTGGGGTTGTGGGCTTTTCCAGTAGAGCAGAAGCATCGCTACAGATTTGGCAGTGCTCGGTTATTTAATAAGTTATTAGCCTTATTCTCATTTCAGAGTTAAAGGGAACAGTAGAAGAACACAGGATTAAGTGATTACAGCAAAACCCCATGCCAGCCACAGCACGTTCAGTAAGTCCTTGGCTGTGGCTGCGTCGCAGAGGATGGGAAGCAAGTCACTGCCCGCCCCTCTTCTGGCTCCCAGCAGCTCCTGGCCACCCAAAAGGGCTTTTGAGAACAACCTGCAGCAGCCTGAGTCAGGCAAAGCCTGGCACAGACCTCCCCAGAACTCTGCTTAGTCAGGAGCAGATTAATTCGTGATGACTCCGAGGCTCTGTAGAAGGGCACTGTCATGAGTTAATTGAGATGTTAAACACTTACAGCAATCAGAAACTGGAAGAGTTCTTTGCTCATCAACTGCCTGGCAAGGAATCTTTTTGGTTTAGAGAATCAATAACTTGCTTCTGTTCACAGCTTGGCTTTAAGGCGACCAAAAAGACACCAAGTTACTAGAAGCTAAAAAGCCACAGGACCATGGCGAAGAGCAGTTTACTGCTGCGAGTCCATCTTGCACCAAAGCACAGGCTGAGCGTTACAGAGAACACCCCCGTCTGCACGGACCCGAGAGGCAGGCAGTGCATCCTGCCACCCTTATTAACTTTGATGTAGCGCACAAATCACTGTGATAACAAATTCATCCCCTGCATGCCGGTACAGCACATATAGCTGCCACTCTGTGGATGCTACTATAGCCTTACAAGCTCCCTCCTTCTCCCTCTTGTCCAAGAAGGAAACACATTCAGCACAGAGGCTGCCCGTTGACCTTGCAGCTCTTGGTGAGAGGGCATCTTCCTTCCAAATTAGAATGAAGATAATGAAACAGGTCTTCAAAAGCGTGCCACTCCCCCCGAACTGCAAACCCATCTGCTTCAATCGATAACAGCTACCAAAACAAGCAGGTGCTCAGTTATCAAAGTGCAATTAGAGCAGCAGGTTGACAGACACAGTTTTGCCTTTCCCAGAATTCATCATTTAGATGGATAAAATAAGTATCTGCTTATGCTCTTCCTAACCTCGGGTAAAACCGCAGCAGGTATGTTCATTTGGGCAGACAGACGAAGACAGGCAATTCTCTGCAGGGTGATCTTATGCCCAAAATACCACAGAATATGAACATACATAATACGGTTAAAACACTAATTTCTTTTGGAACTTGATGTTCTTTAGGTCCCTTCCAACCCAAATCATTCTATGATTTTCTACATGATATATAACAATTTCATCAGATGACCATTTGGGAGACCACAGCCACCAGCTGAGATAATATTAAATATGCTCAATAAATTGCTTGATTTAAAGTCTGTTTTCCATCACTTTCACTGCCAAAAAAGCTTTATGCTTCCGAGAACAGCGAACAATGAAAGTACACACAAGTTTAAGTAAATAAACAATTAACTCCATGTGTAACTACCTACTCTTGAACCTACAAGACACTGGAGAACCTATCCAACAGCAACTGGAAATGAAGCATCAGCTGCAGAGTCCCAGCAGCTGCTTGGCAAACAGGAGCTGACCAAGACAAGGGTGGCAAAGCCATAACCTCACAACTGCCCCTTACTGTTGATTAATTTATTTGGCTCATCCACTATACCAGCCAGATGAGGAGGGTAAAGATACTAAATCCTCTTCTGGGCAAGTGCTCAGGAACACCACCACAAGAGGATGCTATGACACATGCGTGAGAAGAACAACCCTCACAAGTCAGCTCAGCAAAGATTCCATTTTAAGAGGAAGGGAAATCTCAGGATGACCTCATTCCTTGAAAAATCAATGAGGAGTTCACTGCCTGACCTCACCCTAATGCTGAAAGAAACACAGCCATGCATCCCACACAGCTGAGACAAAACAGACACATCCATCCTTCCTTGAGAGCAGCTCTGCAAGGGCTTGGCACGGGCTGAGCATCAGAACGCCAGGCTGAGGTTAGTGGCAGGGCCTTGCCAGCCTCTTTCCTTCAGTGACCAGCAAAGGGAGCATCATTCCATGGGCTGCCTTGGGAAGATGAAGGGGCCTGGAAAACCTGAGCAGACACATTGAAGTTGCCAAGACAGCAGAATAAGAAATGTACAAGAGCAGAACATCCCTTTTAAGAAACCTGTGGATGACCTTAACACAATGCGAAGTCTTCCAACTGCAGAAACCGTTGACTACTTCAAAGCCCTGGCAGTGGGTTTTACTTTATGATTTTTCCTACCTGACTTCTGTGTGCTCTTTGCTGCTGTAACAGTTCCTCTTCCAGATTCACACAGGAGATCAATCTGCATCTCTTCCGCTCAGTCTCCTCAGCTGATGTGAATTGTGCCACTGGAGCTGATTGCTCCACACTTGCCTATCACTCTGTATCTCCAAGTGCTTGATCAGATAAGGAATCCTGAAACACATACTTCAGCCTGGAATTAAACTGACTATGACAGCACTCAGAGAAAGGCAGGAGACATGAAAGGTCCACATTCTGCTGAAATCCACCTTTACACAATAGCTAATATGGGGCCAATACTGGTTTCTACCTTCATTAATGACCTGGATGATGGGACTCAGCAGACACAGAGCAATTCTGCGGACAACAGTAACTGACACAGCAGACGGGTGCTACCCCAAGGGACCTCCGTAGGCTGGAGAAATGGGCAGACAGAGCTCCCAGGATGGGAAACACAAAGTTCCAGCCCAGGGGAAGAGGAACTCCTGCACCAGCACAGGCTGGGGCTTACTGGCTGGAAAGTGGCTTTGCAGAGGAAGGCTTGAGGGTCATGGAGACCAAGGCTCAACATGAGCCACCACCGTCACCGGGCAGCACACAGGGCAATGCCAGCCCGGGCTGCAGCCAGCCCATGGTCTGGTGAACTCCCTCGTTTCATCGGGAGCCGAGCATCTCCCTTGCAGGAGCTCAGGGTTACCCTGGCTCGTCTGTTCTTGAGATGCCATGGCTCAAGTGGCCTTACAAAGCAACCTTGCAGCTTCACTCCTGAAAGCAGCACTGGACGTTAACGGGTTTATGAGCATTGCTACTTATAAGTCAGAGGCTGGTGCAGCAATTATAGCTGCACAGCAGTCAAATCTTCAAGGAAATGACCAAAATTATCCACAATTTAGATGAACTTTCTACCCTTTCAATAAATAAAGAGCCATTAACAACCAATTCCAAGCTGCCCATTGTTTATAGCACTAGAGGCTTGCAGCAGCCATGGCAGAGCCTGCAGCCTCTTAAAGACATTCTCACTTGGATGTATTCAACTCCAGTTCAATCTGACT
>JAOEHY010040974.1:22684-39181 GCA_025447955.1 Psilopsiagon aurifrons
GGTCCAAAGCTCTGCTGAGGTCAGGTTCTGGTCTCATTTATTCACACACTCAGATTTATTTTTCCATTATTTTTATTGTCACCTATAAACTGCTTAAGAAAAGGATCCCAGGAAAAAATATTTAAGGAGAGGAAAAAAAGGTGAAAGTCACAATTCCAACCATTTCAGACCAGTTTACGTTTCGGGTAAGGAAATCGCACAACTTCAGGACACAAATGAAATCCTACTTAAGTCTCCTGAGCTTCAGAGCAGCGAACATCTCAGAGTCAGCTGAGGTAAACAGCATCAAGCCTTTGGTACCAAAGATTCACTGCAGCCTTTCAGAGGCTGAAGAAGATGGATTCTTGGCAAGTTGGCAGAAAAAGCAAAACAGTTACTTTCTTGGCAAATTCTTAAAATCAGAACTTTCACAAAGAACGAGCAGCAGTGCCAAAAGCAAAGCGAGCACTGGCATCCACAGCAAATGCCAAATCTATTATTGTGTCCCTCTGGACTCAATTAGTTCAAGATTTACAAGGAACAGCACCCATAAAGATGTTCACCATTAACAAAACCTCTGCTAACTTGCTTCAAAATTAATTGTAATTCAAGCTCTGTCTTATACATATTCCAGGCTTGCAGAATGGAATGGGTGTTTTCTTCTCCCCACAAAAACTCTGACAGATTAATTTCATGCTAAAAATCTCCAGGTCCTTAAGAGGTCTAAGGAAGAAGGCATCAATGCCAACATGCTCTGAACAACAGTCACTTGAGGGCTTCCTGCTTTTGAGTTTCTTGTCAAGGGGCACTGGGGACATGGCAGACACTGGGCAGCAACACAGACAGCCTCCTGCTGAAACATTTGCTGGCTTAAAGCTGGTTTCAGTTTTAGACAATGTGACATGCAGAGGATTATGAGCTTTCTTCCTTACACTGGAGAAGAGGCTCAAGTCAGAGCACGCGTTATCTGAGTTTAAAGAGACCCGAAGCTTTTTACTGTGAGCTTTCCTCTGCCTGCAATGGCTGTGCATGCATCCAGCACAGCAGACAGAGCCGTCCAAGCTTTTTGTCTGGGATGTTTTTCCAGTCAGGAGCCGCTTCCCTCAGTACACCTCCTGTAGTCCATTAACCACAAGAAGAAATCAGAGAGCCTTTAAAACCCCTGCGCTTGGCTTGAAGTAAGAGGCTCTTGTACTTCTGGCACCGCTTAAAAGCATAAGATGTAAAACCCATGGGTGGCTCATTGGGCATTAGAGCACCAGTGTCTGGGTTTGCAGGGGGATACGGGCACAGTGACCAGCAGCAGCTCCCATTCCAAGGATCACCCCCTGGCAGCATAGAGCACAGGAAGGTTTAACACCCCAGGGAGCAGGAGGGAAGCAAAAGGAACAGCAGAGCATCGCCCTGTGATCTGGATCACTGCCCTGTGCCACCCCAGGCCTGCTCCAGCCTGGGAGATGCTCCCTGCAGTTCTGAAGCCAACACTTGGTCACCCTTTCCACCCTTCTACCATTACTCAGGGTTCCGAACTGCTCACACCAAGCAGGTCTGCCACATCCAGTCATCCAACACTGCCCGTTCTGGCCTTGAAACCTCTTCCACGTGTTTTCCTTTAGTTTCCCCTTCCCTTCGACTTTCTTCCTAGCTCCAGAAATTCCACCATGGCTTTGAACAAGCATCCTTTGGTTCTTAAATCACACAAAGCATCTGTGACTGGTCAAAACTCATCTTCCTCGTGCTCTTCCCTCTGCCCACTCTGCTGTCTCGAGCACAGAGCACTGCTCCAGGATCAGTGGTGTTAATTTATTCTCTTACATTAGACAGAGGACAACCCTAATTTCAAGGTTCCTCCGTGCCAGCTTCCAGCCTGAAGCTCTTTTACTTTTTCCCTTTTAAGAACAGCTGACTTATCAAACCCAGGTTTTTCTAACCAAACCCCACAAGCTAAGCCACATTATTATAACTGAAGCAATTAATTACCTTTATGCCTTTCTTTTTAAGGGAGATCTTTAATGCAGGTAATTCTGACTAAAAGGGCTAATTTGAACTGCTCCATCATTTAAAAGATGATTATAAAAATCAGAGAAGTGCAGAATGAAGACAAAGGGATAAAGGAAAGAACAGAGATGGATATTTCCCCTGTGCTCCAACCGCGAAGCATCAAACCAACATGCCTACTTGAAAAGCATGGAGAAGGATCATCAAGTTTTCCAGTCACTGCTGACAAAGTAACTCTTCACAGTTTACTGACACATAGCAAATCGTGGGTCACCATAGTGGAAGGGAAGCAGCTACTTGTGTGCTGCCCTTTTGGACTCCTACAAGGCAGGAATTGCCCTTTACACAAAATGGCATCAGTGGAGCACCATAATCTACTTTTCCAGTCGTGGAAAATTCCAGCTTAGTGTGGATAGAAAGAGTCATCAGCTGCTGACAGCATTTTCTCTATTACTAATCCTCTGATATTTACTGATGCACTGGCATCTTTCTGATCTCCACTATCAATCCAAGAAAGGTCCCTGGGAGGAAGTATCAAAACATCCATACTGTAGAACAGCCAAGACTGTCAAAGCCAACCTCGGCATGAACTAAAGAGAGCACGACCTGCCCTGACAAACCAAAGTGCTGCCAAGCAGCACCAAAATACACCAGCCATGAGAATCCAAACCCTTGATTCCAGAACCAGAGTCACAGAACGGCTTTGGGTTGGAATGGACCTTAAAGGCCATTTAGTTCCAACCCCTCTACCATGGGCAGATAGGTGTCTCTGTATGCTTTTGTACCCCAACATGTTTGTCAAGACACACGTCACATTAATGTCAGGATGGCTTAACAAATACAATGGACTAGCTCTGAAAACACACTGTAATTCTTAACCTGAATAGTTCTTCCATTCCCATGGCTGCAGTGGCGGCCCTGGTAACACTTCACTGAATCTGCCCTGTTGAGAGGAACTGCAGCGTTTCTCTAATCTGAAACACTGAAGTTTTCCTTCTGATCTTCACATCTACTCTCCACCTCCCCACCTCTGTCTCTAAGAACACAAAGGGAAGGGTGGTGATGCTGTTCAAGCATAAAGACCAGACCAGCAGCTCCTCCTAAAATGAAGCTCCTCACTGTGCCTGTGTACAGAGAGCACATCTGCCTAGATTAGAACCACAGAACCAACTGGGTTGGAAAAGACCTTCAAGACCAAGACCAACCATTCTCCAGCACTGCCAAGGACACCATTATACCACAGATTGAAGGAATGCAGCTATTATCAGCCTCAGCTTGCCGAGATGCACAATGTGAGTGCTGTCACAAAATGACACTTCTCAACAGCTTGAGCAAACCATGGTAAATGCAATTCTTCCTCAACTTTCATGAATTAGGATATAATGCAAATTAGAAGGGAGCTGCAGTTTAATCACAGTTCATGAGATACGTTCACATCAGGCATCCAGACATCAATTTAAACTAGAGAGATGAGTTCAGCACCAGACTGAGCTTCTCGGTGGTGACTCCACTGACAGCACACCAAGAGCAGCTCCAGGAGCTGGGCGCAGGTGGGAAGCAGCTGCAGGGAGCCTGGGGAAGGATAGCAGCAGGCAGAGATCATTTCAAATACACTTAGTGAAGCAGGTGACATCTGAAGACAAAGCATTCCATTCTTTAACACAACGCAAATACAAGAGAGCATCCACAGAGCACAGAAACCTCAGCAGAAAGATGTTTTTGAAAGCATGAGAACAGCTGCAGAGGTGGTGCCGCTCCTTCACTTTGAAGTTGCAGATAAGGGTGAGCAGTGTAAAACACGACTATTATCAGCTCTGGCAGACAGATTTTGACACGCAAATGCAACTCCCTCAACACAGCAAACAGCTCTGCAAAGGGAGATGGACCCCTCTGCAGCTGCACCTCCTCAGCTCGCTCCAGCAGTGGCAGAGCTGACACAGCAATAGCAGGAATTGGTTTCTGGATAAGAAGACATGTTCTGGAAGCACCTCTAAGGGAAGCCAGTGATCCAGCACACCAACATGTGTCCAAATCCCTGCTTGAACTGGGAAATCAGTGTCCCGCTGTGTTAAGGGCATGGTGTGTTAAAGAGAACCCTGGATGTCCAACTTCTTACAACCTCTGACATCATTTGCACTTCCACGAAGCCTCCTTCCCCTGCCAAATACCAGTATTATTCACCAGCTTTCGATCAATATGGTCACTTACACATTGGGTCACATCCAGAAGGTACTCTTGAGACGACCACTATTTTTCCCAGCTTTCAGGCCATCGTGTTACCCTGATTTGCGTGAGGCCTCTTTCAGAAGAACCCTTTTGCCTGCAGGCATTGAGGGGTCCGGCAAACAAGCCTTTTTTTTTCCTTCTAACATGCATCTGCATCTAGCACCCAAACAGCTAAATACTAATTCTTCACTTAGTAACCGTCAGGGATTCTCCCTATACGACAGGCATTCCCACACCTCATCCCTTGAGGTGCCATCCACACAGCAGCAGCCTTCACATCGGGTTCACTCTGCATCCGAGGTGACCAAACAACAAAGAAGGATAAATTAGGGTAAAAAAGGATAATTACAACATGATCAGGGTAATTTTCAGCCTAAAAGCATCTTTTGCCTTGGCTTAAAAAGCCAGCCTGAATATTCATGAAATGCTCTCTGCTATCTAGCAAATAGAATTAATCATATTAATGCATGGAAAAATAAGATTAGCCAGAAAGTGGTATACGAAATCTAATCATGTTTTATTGAATGAAACATGAGTGGGAGAGGTCGTGAGGGCCTTTCATTGTCATTTGTCACAAGAAGCCTCTCTCCCAGCCACACTCCCGGCACGAGAGCAGCTCGCTCAGGCTCTGGGAAGCACTGGGAGCAGACAGGAGCAGGGGGAAGCAAGTCCTGCACCCAGTGCTCGGCCACACCGCGGCCTCGGGAAGGAGCTGCATGGATTAGCACCAGAGTCCTCCTCACCTGGGGGACAGCTGAAATGTTCCCTTCCCTGCCAGACATACCTGCTGAATGACAGAGCATCTTTAAATGCCATTACCCTGAGCAGCTCGCTCTTCTGGAATTTCCCAGTTACTTCTGCAGTGCAACAGGCTCAGGAGCTCCAGGACAATGTGCAACACTGCAGAAACTACATTGTACAAAGCATCACCAATCCTTTAACTCCAAAACAGCCATCAAGATGTTGTCTGCATCCACTAAGGAAACAACCAGCTCCGCCCCTCAGCTACCACCAAGAACCAGGCGCCCCGTGCCAGGCATCAGCTTTCTGACCTATGCCGCACATCTGTATTAAAATTCAGGCCTGAAGAGTTCAGACAGCATTACAAAGGCCATCCAGGACATCCCAGGAACAAACCAGAGGCAGCAAGGGACCACTGCAGCCCCATCAGCAACGACAGCTGCAGGATGCCTCAAGGGGGATAGGCCTGGTTTCCAACAACCTTCTCCAAACATCCCAGAAAATACACCTTCTAAGAGAAAAGGGGAATATTCCCCACTAAAGCAACACTGCACAGCGTTGAAGCCTATGGAGGATTTGTTTCTAATGAAAAGCATTATAAATGCTTTATGAGTAAAAAAATAGAATTAAACTGCATCAATCAAACAACAAAGTCTATTTTCCAGATCCCAGCATGTAACCGCCATTTACGCAGGGATTTCAAAAGCCATTTCATACACGTTTCTTATTTGCCCCCAGTCCTATGCAAAACACTACCACGGAAGAAAAGCAGCTGAGTATTACAGATAAAACACCCATTAGTTAACTAGGTCTTGCAATAAGGAAGCTTAATTCATTGCACAGGAAAACTTTCACACTTGCATTATTGGGGCTTTAACTAGTGATGAAACAAGTTATTTCAGACACACAGTAACGCTTCAGTCCTCAGCCTCGTGCAGCCCGGGCAGGATCACGCTTGTCAGTGCTCAAATAAAAGCAATTACTGACTGGAAAAGAAATCAGGAGGTGGCAAGGGTGAGATAAAGTCACTTTAAAGCAGTCACCAGGCAATCTGCTTAGAGAAGCCCTGCAAGGAACGGCAGCTGCTGGGGAGCACGCAGAGGGTCCCTGTCCAGCTCCCACCCATGCTGGCAGTTGGTGACTGCAATGCAGAGCCTGTACGACACCTGTAAGTGCTGTCCCGTTAACATGGACCAACAGCAGATGCAGGCCCAGGGCTCCCGAACTGCAATGTGGCAGCACAAGGAACCACTTCACTAAGCGACGATTCACTAAAGCCCAATTCACCGGCCCTTTGGAGCCAAAGTCTTTCCACTGACTTCAGTAGAAAACAATGGAGGCCCGAGATGAAAATGCATGCTGAAAGCTCCAGGACTGCTATCCAAGGATCAGAAGCTGCTTTGATATAAAGAAAATAGGTTGGTTCATTAGAAGCACACACAGAGGAGTTTTTTCCAACTGACGATCATCATCTGAAACAGTGACCTTCAAGACAACAACTACCCTAATCCCTTAGAGGAGAGCACAAGACGTGCGAACAGATTAGCCTGGCCAGTGGTACCAACTACCTGGCATCAAGAGGGAAGCACAAAGCAGATCTCACATAGAAGAACCTTAATGAGTATTAGAAACCACTTGGCAGACAGGCAAAGGTGGTGGGAAGGGAAGGGTCAACTGCAGATAATGACAAGGAAAGAAACAGAGTCAGCAGCAGCGAAGAGGAGCTGCAGAAGCACGGGTGATTCCTCCACCAGTCCCTCCCTCAACTCAGCTCTCCACAGAAACACAGCCATGAGAGAGAACTTCCCAAACAATTTCCATAAAGGATGATGTCTGAAAGGAGTTTCCGGTGCCCAGCTCCAGAACAGAAGATATTCTGCAATTAACCAGAGGAACCTTAAATGCAAAGGTCCCCAGCCCAGAGGAGCTGTGGCTGCCCCATCCCTGGCAGCGAGCAAGGCCAGGCTGGCCGGGGCTTGGAGCAAGCTGCTCTAGCAGAAGGTGTCCCTGCCCGTGGCAGGGGTTGGAGCTGGAGGAGCTTCGAGATCCTTTCCAACACAAACTACGTTATTTTTCTCCTCCGAGGGTCACCCCTGCACATGGTCCCTTATATCCACTGCTCAACATCCGTACCATAGTAAAGCAGAACAAGATGCCTGCGTCGCCTTCACATCAGACATCACCGGGCTAGAAAAGTCATGCAAAATACGCATGCATGTGCTGAGCCACACTCGCTTCTAGGAAATTAAGAGACAAACTGAAACCAAAGTCTAACCAAACAAACTGCAAAATTAGTCCTAAGGAGAAGGAAAGCATTTGCGCGAGACAAGCAAAATATGGCTCCAAGGCTGAAAAGTCAACATGAAGATGAGAGACTGAAGAGGAGGAATAAACTCCACTGCTTGGCGGTTACCCACGGGCAGCCCTGCTTCTCCCATCGCATTCACTTAGCATGGGAGTAGTTACAGAAAACCAAGGAAAAGATGTTTCCTGGGGAAATGACATGGAAAAGCTCAAAGAGTGGGAGGGCAGCAGAGGGGCAACATGAGAGATGATGCAACCACCCCTAAAATTAGACTTGCATTCCATCAGGGAGAATAACTCAGTCAGGAGGATCGTAGGGAAGCAGGAGTCATCTCACTTGCTTCAGCTCTATGGGAAAGACTGTAAAAACCTTCTTTGCTAAATACCTGCATTATACCCAGCAAAACACACACTTGATCTTACTCAATTCCTGTAAACACACGTAAATTGGATTATTAGTCACTTCCTACCCACCATCTTCTCTGGCAATAGCAGCACAATGCTTTAATAATCATAATGCAAGTCATTATGCCTAATATTAGATACAGGTCCCAGATCAGCCACATGAGATCTGAATGGATGACAGAAGAAGTGCAAGAGACAGACAAGCACATTTTCATTGTTTGCATATACTTAAACTGCAGCAAATATGTACGAACAGAGGAAATGCACACCTCTGCCTCCACGGAAAGCAAGAACTTACCCTCTATTAAGTGCACTCAGAGCACAGCCAAGCAATTGCTCCACAGCACAATCCTAATTTCTCTGCAAGAACAGCATTTTAAACCAAATCAAACCTACCCAAAGCTCCAGAGCAATCACTGAGCTATTAAAGGGAAGATGAGGCTGGAACATGCCTGCCACAGAGGGGGTTCAGTGCTATCCAGGATGAGCCTGGAGAGTTCCTTGTCATAAGACAAACTCATGGGCACATTTCGGGTGCTCAGCTTGAAACCCTTTGCTATCTTCAGTGGAGCTGAGCTCCCACAGGGAAGCTTCCACAGAAGAAAGCTTTAAACGGGTACCACAAACAGGCGTAATCCGCAGATATTCCTGAGAAGCATCCACCCAAGCTCTGAACAGATACTGACACTGAGCACACCATCAACAGAGCTCAGCCCCTCAGGGACTGGAGCCCAAGCTTCTCTGAGGGATTTGCTTCTTTTACCTCTATTTATTGAGAAGAACAGCACTGATTCAATTCTGGTTTCCCAGCTAGCAGAAAATGAGGGAGAAGAGAACCCCAAGTCTTGAAGACAAGAGAAAGTCTGGGGATAATGACATGACAGATATACCCTCTCCAAGCACATTCTTGCCCTAGTAGAGAAGGGCTGTGATTGAAAGGCCACTCCAGATAAACCTCTAAGAAGAGGGCAGCTACTGCCATCCTTCCAATTTCTCCGTGTAGCCTGGAGACCCCCCCCCCCAATGTCCTTCCTATTCTGACAGGCTCTTTTTCACATTGCTATTTTCTTCCCCTCCTGTTCTCTGCTCAGTAGAATCTTATTTCTCACCTGTCAAGGAAACCCAGGCCCAAGGTCCCATGACAGAAGCTGCAATAGCAGTTAAAAGAGCTGTAAATGGGTAATTTTATTAATATGTCTCAAATAGCTACTCAGCCTCTATTGCTCTGCTTGACATATGGATGCTTGGACCTGCAATGCCCTTACTCTTTCAAGACTTATTGCAGGATTTGGACACAGCTGTGCTGACTGCTGAAGGCAAGAGGGTGAAGGGAACCTGGCTCATCAAAAACCAAGAAAGCATCTGCTTTTCAAGAGGGGAGGATGAACGACAACACAGGAGATTCTCAGTAAGCACAAGCCAAGTCAAGCTTACTTAATGCACCAAGTTAGTGGTCCTATAAATACCCCAGTAGATGATATTCCACAGCCTGGGAATACATAGGAGCTATACCCCAGCTGATATTTCATTTTATTTATGTACATCTCAGGCAAGATTATAACTATTTATAATGCTTCGGAAATGAAATATTTAGCTACAAGATGCTTCAATAGAACCCTTTATTTGGCTGCAAATCTTTCTGCCGTATTACCAATAATTAAAACTAGGTTCTCACAGAGGGGAAAAAAGGGTTTTCGCTATACGTTCAAGCTGAATCATATCACAACATGTTTAAAGAGGAGATAGGAGCTCCACTTTTTTTCCCCCTATGGGCAAAAATTATTGAAAACTGAGTAATGTGAATTTAATTATCAGGCTCTGAGCCAAAGGCTGGCTCTGAGAACTGAAATTCAAAATAAGACTCTCTGTAATTCTGCTTATGGGACTGAAAAGTTTCCTTCTCAAGAATACTAAATGAGATCCCTTTCAACTGACTGGTATGTTTATCTTGCCTGTGTTTCATGGCGCTGGAAAGATGCAGGATGAGCCTCAAAGCAGGAACAGCTGCATCTGGGAGCCCTGGATGAAACTGCTGTCTGTGTGACCTGGGTTTTGCTCCCTGACCCAGCACAACTCACGCTCCACCAGCCCATCAAACAGGAGCCTGCTGCTGTTACAGCAGAGCTCATCCAGCTCCCACCAAAAACACACCCGGAGGAAAGGCATCGTTACGGATGCAGGACAGGGGCACTAGGTGGGGAATAAGGAAAGAAAATACATCATTATCCCCCCTGAAAAGGCTCCCAAACTGCTATCCATAGAACATACCACCTCTAAATGAGCTACTAGATCTCCTCTCCAAAGGACTGCTGTGCACATGCAAGCACTACTGAAAGTCAAAGGGCTTATTTCTCTACTTTGCCGTTTTTAAAGTTCTACCATGCTGTATTTATGGGTAGTTTATTAATTTCTTTGCAGCAGGCTCCCTCTGACAGGCATTGTTTTATTTTGGGTATGACAAGACACAGTGCCGCACCGGCAACACCTCCAGGCTGAATAATGTTTCTTAACTAGCTACATTCATCTTTACTGCATACCACAGACGACTGAGCCTTGCTGCTGTACACGATGGCTAAAAACCAACAGTGCCCTAAAATATTAATACATGCTAATAAACCGAGGGTTTTTTCCATGAAACAGCAACATCTAATTTTCAGAGGGGTCCTGGGAACAGTAAATAATTGGTACATGGTAAATGGCGACTTCTCTCCCATCAATCCATCCTAAACATTCAAATCCTATTCCCCATAATTGCCAGGCCCGCATAAATTACTTAAATGAACATTATTTGTGGTTGCGACAGAATTGGCATAAATAATCGTAATTTAGCTTCCTGCTGAGATCCCAGGCAACACCTCAGTATTTCACACTCTTAGTCCTTCCCTTCCAGAGGGATGTCAGGTTTAAGGGGACTCCCTTCATTTGCTGCTCCTTAGGGTTTTTAGCTGCTCGTTGAGGGCGCTCACAGTGCAGGAGATCACAGCGTCTACATCGACCAGTGGCAGAGCTGGCCTTTGCTATAAAAGCAACATGAGCAACACATCAGACTCCTGCAAGCCCTCACTTCAGACTTCACAGCCCTGCCCATTGGGCAGCTCTTGTATGTCATAAAAAAAGCGTGGCATTCATTATACATAAAAAGCACTATTTCTGAAAGCATTGCTCAGACAAAGGGAGAAGGCATTGATATTCTGCGCACAGCCTCTGCCTAAAGGACAAAACCATCTGTAGGAACGTTTGCCGGAAGTTCATTAACAGTGAAGTCAACTTGTCAGCATCAGATTTAGTCATAAACACAAAACAATTCAGCAAAAGCAAGGTCTGGGCACGCCGATGTCTGAGGGGGTTTTCCTGGGCTCTGAAGTGTTGGGCAGTTGCTTTGGTTACGTGTTTTTAAGCTACTAACTTCTCAGCAGCTACATTATGAAATCGCACTGCAGAGAACAGGAGTTAAGGTGGGTAATTGTCACTGCAAAGTTTACCAAGGAAACAAAAAGCATCCCAGGGAGTTTCATTAGAAGGAAGCAGCTACAACCTTTGACTGCAAATAACACGGAACTGCCCTCCTTCAGGCACAATCTTCACTCTGAACACGCTATTACACTTGTATCTGCACACACAAAATATCAGCAGGTACTACACGACTGTACAGACCACAGTGAATTGTGGGCAGTCGTAACTTACCAGAGCGAAGATCCCTCTGTTCCAGCAACTTCTAAAACATCGTATCCATCTTCCAGCTGAAAATCCATGAAAACCAGAGCAATGGTGTCTCCAGGTTCAGCAAGAATAGTCCACGTGCAGTCTGCGTTATTGCCATACTCCAAGGGAAAATGAGGGCTTGAGATGATCCCGCTCTGCCCCCGCAAAGTCCCTCCGCAGGCATCATCAGCTGGAAACAGAGTGTGAGCTGATCAGATAGTGCAGAAATGCATAAAGCAGAACATCAAAAAAGAGTAAGCCCAAATCAAATCAAAGCTTTAAAAGCGCCATCATTTTTGTTGGGACGTGTTTTACTATACACTATTAAGAGACAATGACGTTGGGAATGCAGAATCCAACCAGGTCAGCCAGTGTCTCCTGGCAAGTGCCAGCCTATTCCCCAGCACACACTCACTAGGGATTTGTTCAGTCTAATTTTAAGCCCCCAACTGACAGAGCTTCTGGTGGCTCTCAGCCGAACGCGTCTCATTGCCAGGATGCTATTTCCTCCCATGGTTTTGCCCAAGTTTCCTGTTCCATCCCTTATTCCTGATGAGGATCCTCTGTGGTGTTCCCTGTTCTCCCTCATATCCGTGCAGCCAGACAAGCAGGAGGAAAACCACCGGGAATTCAGTGACCAAGAAAGGATTCACAGGTATGTGGAAACTGTCACAGTGGGGAAAGACGTTGGGTTCCAACCCAGACAGATCTCAGCATCTTCACCGGCAACAGGAACACCCGAAGGGCTGGGGACAACAGGACTGAGTACAAGCATGGTATTTAACAGAAACCTGATAGGAACGGAGGGGAGTATCCCACACCCCTGCCTTTTGTGTCTTTATTGGCTCTGATTTCTTTTCATGTTCTTACCAAAATCAGTGGTAAAAGTGTAACCCCTTGCTCAGCAATACAGCAGTGACACTTCCCGGTCACATACTGGATCTCCTGTTTGCTGCAGGCTCTTCCAGTTTTATAACCTGAATTTTATCAGCAGGAGCAATTAACAGAGGAGCATCTCCAGAAAACATGGGCAGGAAGAGAAAGGAAACCCGCAGATTCACTTGGGCAGCTCACTCCTCTCATACATACCAGCATCAGCTCTGCATTTCTTTGGAACGCTGCTAGGAAAAGCCTGTTAACTTTACAACATGATACAGAGCAGCACTTGAGATGCTTTAGTCAAGGAGCTTGGGGCTTTACATCACATTTATTTTCATTACAGCCTATTTTTAGAACAACCCCTTCCAAACTGAAATTAACACAGGGGAGAACATTCGTTAACAGCAATGGGGTCACTGGCACCCAGGGAAAGGGCAGGACAACTCTGCAGGAGGCTCCTTCAGGTTTAGACCTTCCCTGGCATTAGTGCCTTGTGCTGCCAGTGGGGATTATCAGCAGAGCTGAAACGTGCAGCCTCAGACTCATGGAACTCGACAAACCAAACAGACACGCCAGCTTCTCCTTCCCTGGCCATCTGCTCTGCCAGGGCATCCAGCCACCCGAACCAGCAGAAGGAGAAGTCTCGGAGGCGAAGGCACCTCCAAGTCCCTGTGGACACCACAGCCCTTTGCAACTGCTTCTGTGCTGATGGCACATGCAGAGCTCACAGCAACCAGGAAAAAATACGAGTAGAACACCCCAGATAAGCAGGCAGCTACAAAGCTGCTTCTGGGCCATCCCAGCAGCCAAAACCAGCACTGAATAAGGCTGCTGAAATCCAAATTAATGCTCTACAGCAAAGTTATCTATTTGCTGCAATTGCACTGCAGTGAATTAAAGTTATTTGCAGACACTGAAGTCCAGTTAGAGTCATCAATTTAGGCAGAAATATCTCTCATCTAGACTGCGCATCAGAAAACCCTTCAAACTTCAATGCATCATACACCAGATTGACAGTGGGACCTCCAAAGAAGATCCATGCAAGAAGTGAAAGGGCTTCTTCCAAATGCCTCCCCCCCGACAAGCAGAAAGGAAATGCTTTTTGGAGGATGAATGGATCCCAGCCAAAGGAGATAAGCACAATTCACCCGTTTACTGGAATGTTCAAATCTAATTTCTCATGAATAAATGCCCCTGCAGATGCTAGAAAGAAAGAGATGCAGAAAAGATTCTTTGCCAAGCGCATTCCCAGACCACGTGCCCAGGAGCAAGACAGGCAAAGCAGGAGCAAGGTCATTACCTGCTTTAGCAAGGAAAAAGGTATAATAAAATAAGCAATTTATTCTGAAGACACACTTTCCTCCAGAGGGGCAGTTATCTCCTACAGAACACGTCCAGCATCACTGTTGCCTGCCTGGCCCTAGGCAACCATTCAAAGAACCTCTGCAGCAAGGTCCTGCTAACCTACCATGAAACATATGCAAGAATCCAGCCTCTGCAGACAAACCCCATGTTCAAGGGCACGGATGCTCTGGACCAAACACTTGCTTCTCACTATGATCATGGATTCAGCAGCTCAGGTCTACAGAGAACCCTTAAACACAGCACACTTGAGGGCAAAGGCAACGAGGAAGCACCAGCTCCTATCGGAAAGTTCTCAGCCACGTTTACTATGGTGGTCTGGGAAGTCTGGGGCTGGATCTGGTAGTTTAAAGTTGTTCTTGTACTAGAGGGAATACAGGAGACGATGGAAAACATGCTCAAGGATGTAGACTTAGTGACAGCCATTTGAAACACAGGACTTTTCACACAACTGAGCTAACTTAAGACTGCAGAGGACGCAGCAGCAGTCTGATGGGTTGGGCCTGTTCGTTATTGAAAGGAAAGGTTTTAATTCCTTGGAAACTTCTCATTGCAAAAGGTACTCAATGGGAAGCACATTCCCTTCCCACCTGCTTCTAAACAGACGCTCCCTAACTTTGTAGAGGTTGTTACTGTCAAACAGCTTTTAAAATCCTGCACAATCTTCCTGGCCAGCCCTTCAACTGCTCTGGGCTCAGCACAGTCTAAGCAGCTGTTTCAGTTCTAGCAAGACAGACTCCTTTTAATGAGATTATACATATTTGATATGCTTAAAATGTAGCTTAGCAAGCGCCCAACTGTTCCATGGGGTTATGGGCTCCGCACTCAGCTGCTGCCGCAGTCACAAACCCATCAGTTCTAGACAAGATCAGCAAACAACCTGGGCAAGGTTTCCTTCCACATGCGTGAAGGTGCGCTACAAAACGGCTTCGGATGTTTCCAGGTATTCTTTGGCAGTTTCAGATGCACCATTTTTGCTTTATTTGAAATAAACAGACGCAGGTGAGGATTGTTCCTTCTGTGGCTACAGCAGAACAGAAGCAGCATCCCAAGAGCACCGGGGTTTTGCCACCAGCATGCCAACTGTCAAGACAGAAATACAGCTAAATTCGTAGGACTCTGCTTAAAGCGCCGTTTAGATGAAGTCTGAGGCCTCATTTCACTCTGTGCATACAGAACAACCGGGCAGAAAGCATGTAAAAACCACACAAAATGCAATGAAGAAACCATTCCAGACATCTCTGACACGGGTAAGCGTCAGCTCAGTCCAGACTTCACAGCCTGACCCAGACCTGCTGAGGACTTTCAGTCCTTGAGGCAAAGCTGAGTTACACATGGTCCACCAGGCACAGCCAAGCTTCTCCTCTGGGCAGCCTCAGCTGAAGCACCCGGTTCCTGCACCACAGACCAGCATGGAGATGGCATTTGCTGCTGCTTGGGTGCTCCCTGAATGAGATCACTGCCATTTAATCCTTCCTGCCACGTAAGCAAGAAGCATAACTCATCAGAGCGGAGTCTGTGCAGGCTGAATTTACAGTCTCTTTTAGCTCAGAGTACAAGAATCAATTTTGATGTAACTGTGCTTTCAAAGCCACTGGCGAGCTGCAGCACCAGCTCCCTCACCACCTCTGCACAGACACATCTCACCAAGCCATTCCTTCTGCATCTGGAATTCCTTCCTACTTCCCTTTCTCACTGAGGTTACACTTGTCCTTTAGAAAAACCCAACTGTATTAAATGAGCATTGAGTGAAGGGAGTGCAGACCAATCCTCTGCAGAAAAAGCAGCTGAGCCACAGCACTCCTTTGAAGAGTTGCTGTCATGGCACATCCTCCCAAACACCTTCATTTCTTACTCTTTTCTGCAATGCATTTGTTTGCACCTTCAGTTATTTCAATGCATGAAGACTGAAACAGAGACAAGGCCACTAACACAGAGAAAAGGATGTTCCAAAGCAGAAGACAAGCATGAAGAGCAACATGAAACCCAAAGAGGGTATCAGACAGCACGGTAGAAACCTGCCCTGTTTTCAACCCTTATCTCACCATTATAGTGGAGAGGAGGGGAAGGAGGAAAGGGCAGAATCCCCAGATGAAACACTGGCCTCCACTGCGACATCAGCCAAGCCTACTTATTCCCAAAGCAGCCTCTGGGATTTTAACATCAGTGCTAAGGGACGCTTCTTGTCTCCATTTGTCAGGATCTGACCCATCAGCATGACCCATCCCCAAAGCATATTAGAAAACAAAAGAATATGTACAAAGTCATTTAACAAACTTCCAGGTGACAATCACCAGTAAGCCAATATTAGTAATTACTTATAATATTATATTAGTAATTAATACTATTATCAATTATAAGCCACAAATGCCTTCTTGCGGGGAAATGCATATCTTGCTTCAGGCAAGACCTCTGAAACCCTTCTTTTCCCTGGAGAAGGTGGCACAGAGCTGTCAGGATGCAAATCCTTTTGCCCCTTGCAACAACTGAAGTCTGTTTATCAGCCAAGCGCAAGCGTCTGACTGCTGAAAGCCGGGTGGACGCAGCTCAGCTGATTTCCTAATTCAGCAAGTTCGCTTGCAGACTGCCTTTGCTACTTTCTGCTTTCCTGGAACGAGATATAAATGTTACATGAGAAGATTTCTGCTTCCTGCTGCCAAAAAAATGCCCTGCCAGTTTCACCTGAGGTAAAGTCCTGAAGGATCAGGACCAGATCCACGAGAAAGGAGCAGCAACCTCCAGGAGCCCGCAGGCACTTTGCCACACCGTGCACCTGAACCAGCGCGTGTTCTGCTGCCAGCAGAGCAATTCCCACCGCACTGACGTGGCCACCATAGAATTGAACATTCCTCTGTTCTGAAGTGTATCAGAACCCCCCATCACTGGGGGCTCTGGGGCATC
>JAOEHY010040975.1:0-24225 GCA_025447955.1 Psilopsiagon aurifrons
AGCCTGGGCCAGGATGGCAGTCGCCCCCCCCCCCCCCCGCCAAGGGAAGACAGCTCAGCAGAGGAGCTCCGGGAGCCCCCAAACTGAATCTGGATCTGCAGCGGGAGCCCGGGCGTAGGGCAGAGCTCTGCCCTGCTGAGTGCGCTCTGCTGAGCAGCGAAGGCAGGAGGTTTGGACAGCCCGTCCGCTAACGCGACTTTGCTGCTTCCAGCAACCAAAATAGTCTTTGTACTGCCGCCAGCTGACTCTGTAGCCAGTCCCATCCTGTCACTGAAGTGGTTGCAATTGGAGCTCAGCATGTAATTCAAAGCTGATGCGATGAGGAGGGTGTTACAGTTTCACATAACAGAATTTGGTTTTACTCGAATTTACAAAACAAAGGATTATAAGCGGTTAGGCATAAAACCTTTCCTTTCCTAAAAGAGCTTTGCTTCCAGGTCAGGAGGTGGCTTTGATCCTGTGAAAGTGCATTTTTCCACCTTATGTAAACTGCCTCCGACCTTTCAAACGCTGTCCATGCTCATTAATTCAGCTTTCAAAGCTCCTGAGGCAAAGCTGAGGGGCAGCACCATGGATGGGAGCAGAAGGGAGTGGAGGGGACCCCCAGTGCAAAGGTCTTGCAACAAGGGAAGCTTCTCCTCTAAGCAAACACCCAGGCAAGATGATGATAAGGTGAAAGCATGACCTCAGAAGAGGATACACAAGTAGAGAGAGGAGGAAGCTGAGAAGAGGATGTGATTGGCCAGAGAAGGGCAGGTCGCAGTGAAATAGCAGCCAGGCTCATGAGAGAAACTGAGCAGAAAAATATAAAAGGAGTTAGTCTCAAAAATACTCATGAAATACACACCCAAATGATGGAACTGCTGGTTTGTGTCTGAATATTTCTAGCAGCTATTTCTTACAGTTTTGAACAGATATTTCTAAAACATAGTAGAATGATTTTACTACATTATCATATTATTTAAAAAGCTTTTGGTTAGTTCTTTTGCACAGTATCCAAATAAGAATAGCAATGTGTACTTAGATGCTTTGTTTTGGAAATCTTTTTTACATTTATGAAAGAAACACATCTCTGCAGAGCAGTATTGCTGGAGATGGTGAGGACAAGTAACCCTGCATTGATATTCCAGCTGGAGCTACCCCACTGGCCCCAGCCAAAAGGTTATACAGACACAGGGTAACAGGAAAATTCTGCTTTAGAAAACTCGCAAGGCTTTTATTCTCCTTTTATTCCCTGCTTTTAAGCCGGGGGAGCAGAGCGGATGTCATGAGGGCCTGGCACTGGCGTCAGGAGGGGCATACATCCAAGGCTGGAGTCCAAATAATGGGTAACACCCACATGGGGGTCTCCATCTCAGCCCAGGGCACCCCCCTCTCCCTGCTCCCACAGGGCCAGGAACCAATGAGATCGCATGGCTGTGGCTTGGGGACATGTGGAAAACTGCATATCATGAACTAAAATCTGGGAGAAAATAGCATTCTGAAAACTTTGAGGAGCATGCTCAAATGTGGCAATGTTTTCCAGGACTGTCCTGGCTGTTCACTATATCTGTGTCTCCAGCCAGGGCAAATGGCCACTCAGACTTTCCCCAGGTTTAACTGATGATTTCCTGGAATTTCCCATTAGTTACATCAGGAGGAAAAAGCCTTTGACAAGCCTTAAATCAAAGATAATGTAGTTCACTAAACTGGAAATTCCTTTATTTGTCTAACTGTGATGATAATGGGGCAGCTAAAAGAAAAGCCAGGAGGCACACAGGAAACAGGCTGCTTTGCTGGGCCACACCTGAGGCCATCACTGGACTTCAGTAAACCCTGAAAAAGCAGGAAAGTGGGTGACCAAACTGGGGAGCAGGGCTGGACACCTGAGCCATGGGGTAGGACACTGAACTTTGGAGCAGAGGATTGCAGGAAGAAGTGGCTGGGTTGGAGAAAAGCTGAGCGCTGATCCTCATATGGATTGCTGGGGTACACGTCCTTCCTCTCCTGTTCCTACCTTAACCTATATCTGCTTTTGGCTTTTAATTTTGCTGACGCACAAAAGGAGATATGGTTTGCACCAACTCTTAGGTTGTACATTGGCATGTGGAAGAAATAAGTGAATACTTAGCCAGGGTGTGAATATAGTTCCTTAGCTACTCTGTACCCTATTCTTTATGGATATCCTTAGTATGTGATAAATATTGTGGCAACTTACTCTGCTTTCACAGCAACCATATAAAAGCCTAGTACAGGTTAGCTGTCAATTCACGCTGTAGCTGCTGCACACTAACTTACTCACTGTAGGCAGAACCTGACTTAAACCAGCATCACTTCTCTGCATGGATGAGGCTTATCTGCTTGTGCTTGTAATTCCTATATGATCAGACATCAACTGCATCTGGAGCATCTAAATGGCTCTGTAATAGAAGTGGAATAATAATAACTAATTAAAACTGAATAAATTCCCATTGGTAGACTTAGCAGTGTTAGGTGTACTCAGTGATCTTAAAAGTCTTTTCCACCCTAAATAATTCTATGTCATCCTGTGATTCTTAATTGATTGCGTCACTGTAAGCACACTTTCAGATGAGGTAAAGAAAACCCTTCATTTGTAAGCTGTTAAATGGAGACATACATAGGCCCAGTTAGAGTCTTTCATTTCTTACCTCATCTGCAGGAGAACGGTTGTGGGTATTTCTTATACTTCCAGCCTGTCACAGCTCAGGTACAGTTCTTCCACCAGTATTTCAAAAACTATTTTGTGTCTGGCTGGAAGAATCTGCTATTTGTATTTCCTAAGCCCTGTTTGCTTCCTGTATGCCTGGGAGCTTTTGGCTCACACCACTGGGACTTGAGGAAGTAACTGTGAAGACAAGTGATGAGGTGGAAGCATCTTCCTTCAGTCTATTCCTGTTTAGCCCATGCTCCTGTACTTGCAGAGCTATTTGCAAAAGCCAAGAATGCTGCTGTGGAGACCGCCAGTCCCTCCTTCCTCGAGCTATGAGAGAGCCATCACTTGGAGGCATCATTGAGGGGAGCAGTTTTAATGGAATGAACAAGCACCCCAGAGAGTTCCCTGTATTGGACATGGAACAGAGATAAAGGTTAACTAGTTGGAACTGAGTTATGAAGGCAGAGGTAATTAACTCTGTGTTTAATTAGGACATCATGTATGTGAAAAGGGATGTTCCATGGATTAATAGTTTCCTGTGGTGTATAAATGCCAAGTCCAAATTAAATAGGTTGGTAAAAGCAAATGCTGAGGTGAAGAGGTAAAACCACACAGTATGTAACACACATGGGCTTGTAGTAGCAGAACTTATTTTGTCCTGCAAAAAGACTGAAAGAGCTTGAATATTATCATCTGAGGCTGGTAAGTGACACTTGACCACTCTATCATTTACAAAGTGCCACATTTTTAGTTCTTTTTTAAAAAAGCCTTTTATTTCTCTATAGCCTTACAGTCATGTAATTCTTTTATTAAGAATCAGCTAGTTTTAAAAGAACATTACCTGTAAATAATGCTAGCTCCCTAGCAGCACAATAGACAGAATGACACTCTGGTATTATTATAAGGTAACATCAGAGTAATTGGTCTTTTCACAGGGTTTCTGGAGCCACCTTTTGTGTTAGGAATGTTGTATCAGGCTCTAATATCACCACATGAAGCTGTGAGAGGGATGCACTGCTCCATGATAGAGGTTATGGAGAGTGCTTTTCTAAGGGAAAACATTTGGGGTAGGGCAAAGCAATAAAATTCCAGAGGTGTTTGGTAGTATTGTCTCGGGTGCATGTCAAGGGCCTGGTCTTGGTTTAGGGTTTGAGGAGTTTTTTTGTTCCATTCAGAATGACGTGCTTTTTTCTAAGCATGTTGGATACTAGGACTAGGCTGTTATTTCACAGTCCCAAGGTCAGCAAACTCACTCTGTCTGAGATCGTGGCAAGAATGTAGACCAATTTCCTGAGAAGTGCTAGAAGCTGGATTGTTCAGGACATTGAGAGGATGCTGGAGAAAATAATGTTAAAGAAAGAAATATCATGATATTTTGCAGGGGAATAAACTATGCCACTGAGGAAGTTTCTTCCAGATGTACATTTTGTGATACTTTGAGGTAGAAAACATGATCAGAAACCAAGATAATAACGTAGAGCTTTCCAAAAAGGAAACCTGTTTTTTTTTTTTTTGTTGTTCCAGCAATATTAAAGAAGATTGAGGAAGGAGAAACTAATTGTTGCTATCATTGGCTTCTAACTGAAGTCATGTATTGTTGCTAGCAAAAAGCTTATGTAACACTGTCTAAAATGTCTTTGTGCTCAGAAAAGGTCATAAGTAAATGACTTGGAAGCTTAATTAGTGGAAGTACAGGACAATTTTTGTATTTCTTTATAAATCGAATGAGGTAAGCAGAGTTGCTTTGGATTTACAGTAGAGTAAGCGTGCAGAGTATGGCTTCATAATTTTAGCTGTGCTTTATTTCCGCTGTGCAGATATTACACATTTGTTTGGAACTTCCATAGAGTAATTTTAAAGGAAAGACTCAGTATGTCAATACATGAAATAATACCTATAGGACAAAAGGTGAAAAGTTTAACATTATTTAATATGCGAAATGTTTTCTAGTGTTTCTACAGCAGTTTGTAAAACTAGAGAATACTTTAGGTAGGGATTACAGTGACTAATTTTGTACGTAGGACATTTTAGAATAGGATTTTGAAGTATAGCCTTGCTGTCTTTATAGTTGTGTTTATCTTCTTGACCCATTATCTATTTTTGCGATCTGTAGGCAAAGCCATAAAACCTTTGTAGAAGGAGCAGCTCTCAAGAAGAGCCTGATTTGTCAAGTTCCTTTTGAGCTAGTTTAGATCTCTGGGTTTGTTGGGTTTGGGCACTTACATCACAAAGAGCACTTTCACCATCTCAGATCGCACAGAGGAAATCAGCAAGGCCCTTTGCTTCAGGATTTAAATGTGCCATTGGCTGTGCTGGGGAAGCAAAGGCAGCAGGAGGAGAAGACTTTCAGCACAAATTGTCTATCTGTTTTCTGAAGCAGCCGAGAGTGAAATTTTATTTGAGTCTGTAAAAAAATCATGCACTTCTGTATAACTGCTTGTGAAGAATCCACTAAAAGGTGAGACTTCAACAGAGAATAAAAATCAGAAATAATAAAAGAAATCACATCTGGATTCACAAGGCTTATATGCAGGTCTGGGTCAGCACTTTCATAGAAGTCCCTGGATTTAGATCCTAAGCCTCAAGTTGTTTCAGTACGAAGAAGAATGACGGAAAATAAAGAAGAGGGGAAAGAAACCAGAAATCTTCTGGTGGAAGGCAGACGTAGCTCACCTGAACCACTGCATCTTTGTTAGGATTCCAGCGTGGCTTTTTGCAGATGAGGCCTTGCACTGGGTTCAGCAGTAGCAGTTATTTTTCTCCTTCTTAGTAGTTGGTGCAGTGCTCTGGTTTTGACTTTCTGCCTGGGAACAGCGCTGATAACACCGATGTTTTTAGCTACTGCTTAGTAATGTTTAGGCTGACCAAGGACTTTCAGAGCCTCATGCTCTGCCAGGGAGGAGGGGAAGCTGGGAGGAAGCAGAGACAGGACACCTGACCCAAACTGATCAAAGAGGTATTCCATACCACAGCACGTCATGCCCACTATAAAAACTGGGAGCAGTTACCCAGAAGGGTTAGATCACTGCTCAGGTTGGGCTGGGTATCAATCAGCAGGTGGTGAGCAGTTGTTTTCTCTCCCCTTGTTGTTTCCCTTGTCATTATCATTATTGGTGGTAGAAGCAGTGGTTTATGTTAAACCTTAGTTACTGGGCTGTTCTTTTCTCAACCCATGGAGTTACATTCTTTCAATTCTTCTCCCCGTTCCCCCCAGGAGCAGGGAGGGGAGGAAAGGAGTGGAGTGAGAGAGCATCTGCAGGGTTTAACTGGGAGCCGTGCCACTGCCACTGCGCACTCGGGGCAGTGGGAAGGCAGCAGAGCCGGCAGCGCGCAGCCTGCAAGCTGGTCTGAGTTACGGCTGGGCTTAAACCACGTCAGGCGTATAGAGCCTTAGCACTGCTGAGCAGACTGCACCTGCTGCCTGCTGCCAGAGCCAGGGCACTTTTAGAAGCTGGGACTCTTTTCACTGATTTGTGTACAAAAAGTGCTCAGAACATGGCCCTGGGAGTGAAAGATAAAATGTCAGGAAGGGTTGCTCAATGCTCTTATTTTCGAGAATGCATTAGGCTGTGTAAAATTCAAACGGGTGGGTTTTCCTGTTTCTTTTCTAACGATGATTTTTCAGTGTGTAAACGTGGGAGGTGCACATACCTGTGGTCTTTTTTCCTGCAGAACCATCATGGAGCAGTCAGATCAAATGATACAGCTGATTAATTTAGGAGGGGTATTTAAAGGTAAAAAGTTGAACAACACAAGTGACTGTTAAATTCATTGCCAAATGCAACAGCTTTTGTGAGTGCTCCAGGAAAATAATCATAAATGTGTTTGTATAAAATCTCTTCTATGTTTTGCTATCTTGCTATAAATAAAAAAATGCCCTTCCTCTTGGTAAAATTTAGTGTGAAAATGACTTTTTGAGCAAGTCTGGTTCAGAAGTCAAGGTGCAGCTGTACTGTCTCAGGAAGAAAGGACAGTGTTCCTAGGCATTTCATGGCCCAGGAGGAGTATGGCTCCCATCAAGAAGCCTGATGCTCTGAGCATAAGGCTTGTACCCGTTTTGGCTGGACACCTTGCTACATCACCGAGGCTCCCTGCCAGGTGCCAGAAGCAGTGCTTGTATGCTTTCTGGCAGACCTATCCTGCAGAAGACCACTGGGTGCACTGGACTTGAGGCTTTCTGCAGCAAGATGTCCAGTTTTCAAGTTCAGCAAAGAAGAAAACAGGGAGGCAGCGTGGCTCAGAGGTGACTTCGCAATGACATGCAGGCCTGTCTCCTACTGGCTCAGCATGCTGCCAGGCCACCTCAGCTCCACGGGGTGGCCAGACAGGACAGTAAGCAACTGTACCTATCCACCAGTCTCCGTGGAGAACAAGGCCACATCTGAACTAATCTTAATTTATTCCCCACAGTGAAAAAAGGAAAGCTATCCTGCTGATGCCACACATGCGTGAGTGCACTAATAATGCCAGTCTAGGAATGGGTGGTGTAACATTCGTACCTGTCTTTTAGCTTAGTCTAGTCCAGTGCATGCAGTGCTTTCTATCAGTTACTTGATAAATCGTCAGTATGAATTACCCAATGATTGTGGATTTGAGGTATATGCAGTGATTCCTCTGGTAAAGCATGACAAGAGAATCCATATTGGACAAGTTTCTGACTAAATAGCAATGGAGTGTCATTAGAGATGTGTTCACATTGTGAAACAGGCAGATAAATTTTAAACAATCTTACTTCACTAGGCTTAATGCTGTACTGGCAGTGCTGATGTAGCTTGTGGAAATGAATTTACATTTCATGTAGGTGTCTGAGTGAAAAATTTGTCAATAGTGATCCTTTGTTTTAATTACAAGAATGTCAATCTACATCGTATTTGAAATTTACTGAAACAAAATATATTGTGAAACCATTAGACACTTGGGTCTTGCCTGCATGTTCTGGTGGCAAGGCTGTGTATAGTGTGAAGAACATGACCAGAGCAGCTGGTTTCCATCAAATGGCATCATGATGGCATAAGAGAAGATAAACTGGGCCCTGCTGACTCTCTTGTTTATGCTCTGCAGATCAGCTGATGTAATTGCATCTGATGGATCTCTCTTCCTCTCTGTAGTGTCCTGGGGAGTTGCACTGCAGTTGTCTATTCATGCTGTACTTGACAGATAGCTAAGTGAACATAAGTGCACCATCCAAAAAGGCTTCCTATTAATATTCCTATGTGTCCTTTCAGTGAGTTCTAAGGGTGAAAACATGAGTCTGGAATCTATTAAGTAGCTGTTACCTTACAGACATGGCAACGTTGATGTAAGGTCGTGTGATACAATGGGTTTTGCAAAATAATGCCATGTCTGCTGGACATCAGACTAAGATTATACACATCTCTCTTTATAGACCAGTGACTTTGTGTCAATGGCAGCATCTTTTATTCAGTGACCTGGAACCTGATCTGTAAATGTGTTTGTCTGGCTTTATGTTCATGTGCATCCTTTGTGTTTATTAGTATACTAGCACTGATATAAACATGCTTCATGAAGCAAGCACCTTGATTAGATTTGGGCTTTTGTAAATATTTTGGTTTGTGTACACTAAATTACTTCTTTCAGATAACCCCGTTTTCTTGCTTGTCCAATATAAAAGGTTGCCATGTGCCTTGCACTCTGTTGCTCTGGTGCCCAATTACTGCAGCTTTAATGCTCCCTCAAAAACATTTGCATGCAGTAGTGGTTTTGTGCAAAAAAGTCTTTTTTTCATTGTGTAGTAAAGACACTGTTCAGTGACTACTAAAATCTATTTTAGTGAAAAAACGTAAATACTATTTTATTTAAGAGCCAAAGCCATACTTCACCATGATTTACCAGAAAAATTTTGCCTGACAAAAAGCTTATAGGAAACGGTAAACTGTAATAATGGTATAAAAGAAAGAAAAGATTTTCGTAAAAGAAATACAGAAACAATTTCAGGAAGTCAAATCCTTGACAGCCTCTGCTTAAATTAAGTCTTCCTTAAGGGCTGAAAAAAAAAATAAATCACTAAATCATTCTCTTTCTTTCCCTGATTTCTTGAAACCATGCAGAAAACAGGTTTTAGATATGTTGTCAGATTAGTTTTCTGTAACCAAATAATTACATTCTTTAAGAATCTGCAAACAGCTAAAATGTGACTCCTTTTTTAATCTACATTACCAGCAATGATGACGTTAAATAGAGATGCTGTAAGTAGCATTTATATTGGATGGTACTGCAAGAAGAGCAAAACTTTGAGTGTCATCTTAACTGATTGGTTGTATTCTCTATATTTCAATATGAAGATAATGAGAACGTACAAGGCAAAAATGCTCAACAAGTCTTTTAGGCAGCAGTTTTCAACCTAATTGCATGAAGAAAAATATGCAAAAGATCATTATACAACACATAAATCAGAAGAGTGTCACTTTCACTGCATGGCTAAGGACAGAGAGATTACAGCTACCATCTTGTCCCTTGGCCAAGCTCTTTATTTGGCCTCTGGTTTGAAAGAGGTGTGAGTTCTAAATTAGAAATCCAGTGTATTACATTCTTTTGTGAGTAATCCAAGTCAGTTTTAAGTGACTTGTGTTCTAAGGCTTATTCATCTTCTGTATGTCCTCAGAGGGTTACCTACAAATCCACTGGAAGGAAAGTTGCTGTGGACTCTTGTGCACTTGTCAAACCATGAGGGATTCTGCGGCAGGCATAGTCTGGAATTGGCTCCAGTCTCTTGCAGTGGCATTTGGGATGCAAAATGATCTGAGAATTACTTTTTAAAAGGCTGCATGGTGCTTCAGCTGGAAAAGGGTTTGCTGTCTCTCTACAGAGGACACTGATCAAGAGAGAAATACATTTTCTGGTGAAGTCTGTAAATGATATAAAACCCGGTGAAACAGTAAGTGAATGCAATGCCTTGAAGTTGTGCCTGCCTATGTTGGTTCCTTGGAACCAAATCAGACATAGACCATGAACACCATTCTCAATTGAGGTTATAAAAAGCTGGGGAGCTTCTGGTCCAGATGACAGTGCCCCAGCCCAGGTGCAGGACCGTGCACGTGGCTGCCTGTTTCTCAAGTAAGCTCCAGCTGGATTGCTGGGACATTGCTGTCAGGGAGGTTTTCACTTGAGTGCCCTGAAAATCTGGAACCTGTCACATTCAGTACCCGTACTCTGTTTTATAGCAGGGTTTTTCTTTCTTCAGCCAGAGCTGGGAACACGGGCATTCACCCAGAGTGTTTCATCTGTGCTGAACTTTTTTTTCTACGTTGAATGACTAACAAGAGACTGAAGAACACTGTGAAGACATCTTTTCATTACTAGCGCTCAGATTTTCCGTTCATTGTAAGACACAGCATCCATTTCCAGCAGTAAATGTCATGCACACAATAGCTCTGCTGTCGGTGTGAAACCTAGTTTAACTACAGGAGGAGGCATAAAAGATCAGAGCACATCCTCTGTGTGCAAAACTGTACAGTCCAGAATATGTCTCAGACTGGCAATTCAAAATAGATTGATTAGATAAGGTTGTATCCTAGGGCTTCATTGTCTGCCTGCATCAAACGTTTTCTTTTTATTTGAATCATCTTTACATGTCTAGGTACTAAAACTGATTATGGTCCTTATGTGGCCAAAAGAAGGCAGTGTTTGAAGGAAGATTTGCAGACTACAGGCCTGACTACACATGGTCTTCACCTGCATGAAGAGGGGCTAGCTGAATGTTAGGAGACTCTGGGGCTGTTTGTTTTTATCCCGCTTGGAGCAGACAATATTTCAGAGGTCATGTTTAAGCAAGCAGGAGATGTGAGAGACAGAAACAGAAACATGGCATAAGACAAAGGAAAGTAGAGCCAGCAAAGTCTCAGTGCAAGACAATGCTGAAAACAAACCCTGGGGAATGTTTGAGGTCAGTCACTGAATCAGCAGCAAGACCCAAATCAAAATCTGAATCTTCTGTCTTGTAGTTTGACCTTCATTGCATAGTCTGTAATTGATTTAAAAGTAGTATAATCCTTAGAGCAGAAGTGTTTCATGTGTATGAGAATGTTTCTCCAGCTTTATATAGTAAGTGACATATAAAATCTGATTTGGAAATAATGTAGTGTGCAATGAATAAATGATATGCTCTGACATTTGGTGGTGTTTGTGAGATATAAGTCTATTTCTAGTGCGCTGCAGGCTTAAATAGCCAACTGGTGTTTATAGGAGATGGGCTGCTGCATTCCTTTTCAGTTTGCTAATATGTGCTAGTCTACTGAAGTAAGCCAGCCCTACACTGAGTAAACACATTTGACTCTGCTCATCTATAGAACGATGGGAATAAACCATCATACCTTCACCGGAGATCTATGCAAGCATCATGTCATAAACTGTGAAAAATTTAAACAGCATTTAAACTAATTGACCATGCTCAGTGGATACACTCTCAACCTGCATGCCTTGGTTTACCTAACTGAACTAAAAATAACCCATAGATGGAAAGTCTTTGTGATGAACACTGTAAAATTCCAATGAGATGGTTGTGAAGCATATGTTATTCTTGTAAAACACTCTAAGATCTTTGTTTTAAATGTATTTAAACCATAAATGCTATTATGCGTTTGTTTTACTGTGGTTCAGTACTTTCAGTGTTACATCATTACATTAAGAAAAAAGGGGCATTTTTTTTGACTGGATTACCATGGAAAACCTTGTTCTGTATACTCCACCAGCTGGAGCAGAGAAACTGAGTTCTTGTGTACTGGTAAATGTACTAGACAGCTGGGGATACTGGGCTATGTAATGCTACCACCAAGTAGTAGAGGCAAGGAAAAAATCAGCTTTTATGACTGAACTCATGCTCTGCCACTGGAAAAAAGCCCCAAAAACTAAGACAATGGGGCGAAGGTTAATGATTCTTCCTCTTCGAGGTCATTTTGGCTTGTTACATTTGGTTAAATCTAAAGTACTTTAGGAGATCTTAATGAGTATTCGAATTTGCATGTAGATTCTGCTCTCAGTTTTACAGTGGTTCTTTCTCTCTACAGTAGCCTGAACAACCCCCCCAAGAACTATGTTTGAACTTTTCTTGATGCAGTTGATGCAGCCGAGGTATCAGGCTTTATTCTGAATCCCGCTTTCAGCCTCCAAAAATTCAAATCCCGTCTAGTTTAGGAAGGTGCTGGGCCAAAATCCTCATTCCTTTCCACTTGTATCTTGCTTGGGTAGTAGCTAAAGAAAAAGCTTCACCCAGTTCTGCTAAAGCAGCTTCCTCCTACCCTTTTACTGAGAATCATTTTAGCTGAGATTATTGCTGTGATCAGTTAATTAAGCCAGATAGAAGATGGAGACAGCCAAAGCATGATTTTCACTTGCAGTATCTAGGTCTTGAGAAGGAAAATGTTAACATGTGGTACTTTCTTGCCACTTGGAAATACATAATTGTGCTTGAACACTATTTCACTGGAGGGGAAATCTGTAAGTGGAATTGCAAACCTTCCTAATGGAAACAAGGACAGATCAGGTAACTGAAGTAGCTGCTTGATTGATTATATTAATGCTCAGAAGGGAATGTGTCCATTAATTTCTATTGTGGCTTTCTATTGTATCCTTCTCTCATGTAACAATGATCCACATACAAGGAAGGGTAAGGACAGTGCAAATTGGAGGAGGGAAATAATTGTTATTAAGCAATGTCCTTTTGCTTTCAGACTAGCTGGGATTGTTTTCCCTTTCTGCTAGAAACCTCTATGTATACCCAGTGAGCAGGGCTAGCTGCTTGGTTTGAATTTCTCTGTGTCTTATTTACTGTGACAAAAAAGACCTCAGCTTGAGAGCAAACTGCAAAGCACTGAGCAAGGATGTGTTTTGAAGGACAGGAACAGCTGAGCCTTCTGGAGGCTCTACAGTTTGCTGGTTAGCGGTCTCCAGGCTGCTTTCACTTGCAGCTTTATGTATGTGAATGATATGCATATCCAATTTTATAAATTATTGCAAAGAGGAAATAATGCTGCTCTCCAAACTTCCCTCTCCCCTCCCCAAGATGAAGGAATTGTTTTTCCAAAACCACATTATCAGAGTTTTCTTCTCTTTCTTTCCTTTTGTTTTTCCTTTCATTCTGTTTTTTATTCTCTTTCTGAAAATCACTACACTCTTTTGGAGGGGACAAATAACCTTTACGGTTTGTTTGCTGCTTTCTGAGACACCCTGAAGATCTAAACAATCTAAAAATGCATATCTTGCTGGTGGTTCTTTTGACCCTATGTGACTGTAGCAAATCAGTCATCAGCTTGCTTTGGAAAAGGACTGAACCCCCAAAATGGATTTCAGTACTGACTGCCCAGACTGCATGAAAGTAATCATGAAAAACTCATCCATTTACTTGTCTGTCTAAAACTTTTACATCAAAGACAGCTTGAACAGTTTCTGAGCTGAAGAGTTTTTGAGGAGGACGTGAAGACTCTATAAGCTGACACTGACACATTTCTGAAAAGGCACTGATTCAGAGTACAGATATATGTTCCTTTGTAGCATCCAGAAAATCGTCTTTGACTGTGAGAACCAAATTGTATTGACTTAGTGAGATCCAGCAGCACACATCATGCTGTTTGAGAGGCAAATGAAAATCCAGGGCCTCCTACCAGGAGCCTGTTTCTTATTTCTGAAAAGCTGACTATGCTTTAATTGTGGTCTGGAAGTTGATGTTATTTCAGAATTGTCTTCTTAATTCCCATTGTTCCAATTCTGCAGATGTGGAAAATCACCTTCTATACTATATTGCCCATGACTCTCTTCATTACCATCTGCTAAGGTTTCAAACTCTGTTATGAACTTGCTGCTAATTTCAACTTCCTTTCCTTTTTCTCGGAAAAACAAACCAAACAGCCAAACCCCAAACAACACAGCAAACGAGAAAAAAATCCCAAACCAAAAAACTAACCCACGACAGAAGACAACCCATCTGTATAGCTGCTGAACAGCTTACCCTGCTGTAATAAAGAACTCCTTTCAGAGACATAAGTCAATACTTCTGCTTAGGTCAGCCAAGAGGAATTGTCTTTTCTTGGGTATATCCTATACCTGTCTTCTTCTTTCCAAGGGAAAACAGTTTTCACCAGGCAAGCTGATACACTGCCAGCCAGAAAAACCTGCGGTGTTTGAAAAACTAAAGCTGTCTCTAATAAAAACCTCTTTTCTAGTATAAGCATTCTTTATTAGCCAGCTCTGTAGTGTTAAAGTGTTCATGAAATAGCATTTAACAGTACTATGAAAATAGATTTTTTAAAAAAATGCATTAGTTTTTAATTTATGTATTCTTTTTCATTTTTTTCTAATAGCTAGGCACAGCACAGAAGTGATTTGACTGTTTGAATGCTCACTGTATATTTTTAAAGGATTTTAATTTAAATGATAGACTTGCAACTGCTGAGTAATAATGACATTGTTGTTGCAGCAAAGTCAATTTTTAGCAAAAGCCCAGCTTACTAGGCTATGAATACACAATTCTGTGGGTAGTAAGTACATTTAGCATTGTCTAACAGGAAAGCATCAAAACTGGAGAGCCCTGGGCTGTTGTGCACCCAGTTTTCGTTATCTTTGAAAAGGCCACAACAGGACTCACTCCCACTGGTTTGGAAGTGATGACTGAGAATATAAGGTGGAATAAGGAGGGATTATACACCATGAACCTCTACTTTGAGGAGGGGCTATATACCATGAAGGCCTGGAGAGACAGATATACTGCACCATCTCTTTGAAAGCCTCACCAGGCACATGTATACACACACATACACATTATCATGAATAACTCTTAACGATGCATTTCCCAGTTACTTCTGCAGATACTAACATCCCACCAAATGAGCTGCTTACTCATTTGCAGTAGTTGAACAGGACTGTCTGCATTGAAGCTGAAATTTGATGAAAGGATTTGTGTTGTGCACTGAATGGGGGCAGACCTGCATCACACTCATTTTTCGTCCAGCAAAAATGCTACTTCTGACACTGTGATATGTTTACCGGGGCAGGTCTCTCTTTTTTCTTTTCTGAGTAGGAAGCTCAGCCAAGTCCGCCACTCTTCTGTTAAATCAGTAACAGTGTGACCAACTGTCAAATCTCAGGAAATTCTAGGGAGCTAGCTTTGTATTTAAAAATAGAGCTGATAAGGATGGGTGTGGGAAGATCACATTCAGAAACCTGGCTTTTTGTTCTTTGCCAAACAGTCCCACTGTCTTTCAAGTGGATTTTACAAAATAATAATATAATGTTGTATATAATTTTGTTCCCATATGGGGAACAAGGGCTTGGGAAAACCTGAGCCTGAGTCCTTTTGAAACTGTGTTTTTCTGGGATGGTAAACTGCGTGATTAAGTGGTACAACCAATTGGATAATTTTTCATACAGTCCTCACGTGCTTATTGGTCCTGCATACAATCAGTGGAGTCAATGCTGAGGTCCTGTCAGTCAACTACTTTTCAAGCTTTTGCAAGTTTGGGGATTCTGCAGGTGCATCAAGCAGAGCTTCCTCACAGACCAGAGCCCTTGTCCTCTTCTGCACTGAACCAATAACTCTTGTCTTTTTTTTTTGTAAGTCCAACCACAATGCATCAGGGAGCTTGTAAGTCTGTATTGTGCTGCTCTGCATAGAACAGCTGTCAGGCAGGGAGGCCCTGCTGTGTGGACCCCACGCTGTGTGCTGTGGAAATGCTTGAAGTGGCTGAGATCCAGAGGCAGTAAATCCCTCTATTGCAGTCACTGCTTGGATAACCAAAAGGTTTTCTGTGGGAAATCCTTGCAGCTATAGATATGGTTGATCAGGGCTCTGCAAGAAAGTCCATTTCAGTGACTGCTTGCTTATATCTTAAATGAATGAGTCTTTAGTAAACTAGCTTCTTACCATATGGTCCAGTTTGAGTACCTATATATACTTAATGTAAAACTGTATTTGAAAATCGTATGAAAGATTATGCTAAAAAACCCAGGGAGGGAAAATTGGAGACTTCATTAGATAAGGAAACAAGGAAACACAATTCATAGCCTCTCAAACTGGACAGCTGGATATGTTTGGTCCAACTCAGATCACAAATAGATGTGCTAGCCCAATGAAAATTACTGTATTTATGAACTTACCTTCTTTTGTTAAAGAAGGATCTAATCTGCCAATATTTTCATCTGTGTTCATCCAGATTTGAATTTGCAATAGGTCATGTCTTGTTCATGATGGCGACCTTCAGGAGGGTTATCTGAGGGAAACAAAATGTTGATAATTCATCTGAATTTTAGAACCTTCTTGTGCTTCAGAATTGATGTGTAAATCTCTCAAGGTGAAGCTTTGTTTTAAACATTCAATGTGCCTCATGATGACATGATGAAAAAGACTCCCATTTTTTGTAGTGATTTTTTAGTGCTTCTGTTGAAGCAGTTTCAGCAACTAAAACACAACGCAGCAAATGCTATAGATTCAAGTAAAATGGTGGTAGTTTTTGTTTCACACAGCTCAGGTTTCTTATCTCTGTGCAGGGGAGATTGGTTTACTTAAACTGAAATATATAAGCTCAAGGATATGGAGCACTGATTAGATATTACTGTTTGATTATGTTCTGCTTTTAGAGTTTGTTACATACTTCTGGGGTTTAGACCTTTCAGATTACTTTGGAGGTCTATTAGAGTCACCTTTCAGAGGTCACATTTGCATGCTTTAAACTTCTGTGTATCAGTAACCTTTGAAAGCAGTAACATACAACTGCAGCAAATGTGTTTTGGAATATGCCATCTAATTTATAATTTTTTAAAATTAGTTCTTGAGTTCTAGCCTTAATACAGTGCAAAATACACAGTTTTCTCATGGCTTTAATCCAAATCTTGCAAGCTTATCCTTGCAGCAATTATCTTCAAACAGAGAAGCGAGAGACAAGTAATATTTGCATGTATTTAAAGATACTTTATTACAGCTGTCTGCTTCCATTTCATGTCTTATTTTTTTGTTCTGTCTTTTAACTGCAGTGGCTGTGATAAGTAAAGATCTTGTTATGGTGACTGCTGGGGATGTGTTCCAGCAGGGCCAACACTGTGAAATGCTCACATAATGTAAGCTCAGTAGCGTCTTTGCTCAAGGACTTCCATGAATGAACTGACTTCATGGAGCATTAACTGGAGTAGTTTACAGATGGGAGTGTTGTGTATGACTGCCTCTTGCACTATCTTAATGTAATTTTTTACTGTCCATTTCAGCTTCCTGCACTGCTTGTCATGTCCTGTTTCAATTATTTTTTGTTCTTCTTGATTTTCACTTTGGGGATACAGCTAGTTCTGAACAGACTCTTTATTTCTTACCTTTAATGCGTTTCATTTGATACTTACCTTGTGAATAGATGGCAACCATCCTTCCTTCAGAAACTAGGGGATGTTCCCGTATTCTGGATTGACCTTCTAATGCTTAGCACAGAAAACAGTAACACTAAGAACTAAATGACCAAAGTTTAGAGAATATTTGTATTGTACTGCCATGCATGAACCAGAAAACTAGAATTACAATTCTTCAATTTAATTTTAATTGGTTTAACCATATATTCTTATTTGACGTAGTAGAATGGTACACCAGTGCACAACATGATGTGCAAGTTTTAAACCATGGGATTCCTAAATTAGTGGGACAATACCCAACAATTTAAGCAGCAAAACTTAAACTTTTATGCTTCTTTTATTTATGTACATTTAAAGTTACATGCTCATTTAGAAGCTCAGTTTCCCATTTTCTCTGTGACCAAATATCAGGTTGCATGTTTACTAAAATGCCTCCCAGATAAACTTGGTCACTCAAGCAATATGTTAAAAGTAGAATACTAGAGAATAATCTTACAGCCAAGCCAGAGTTGCAACGTTGCTTTTAATAAACAATCTTGTCTGTGTTACTTTTAAGTCAAAAGCAGAAACAGTCTGTTTTCCTGAGGATAACATAAGGAGGCATAAGGATACTGTGGTGGATTCATACATATGTCATATACTAACTGTGACATCCTGTGAAACAATTCTGACAGGCACTGTGGGAAGTACAAACTAGTACAGTCCACTTTTTGCATTTCAGTCCTTTTCTATTGTCTTGGGTGAACTGGGTTTGTCTAAAAAAGTGTGTGCTAATATATATGTTTATTAGTTTCATGTGAGAATGTTGTTAAAACACCTGAAGGATATGAAACACAAGATACAAGCAAATGGTGCTTGGTAGTCTCAGGGATAACAAAATGTGAGCGTTTTCTAAACCTGCCTATCCTGCACACTGGGAAGTTCCCAGCAGTGCCACAACTGATGGCTGCTGGCTCACATGTATTGCACAGGGAGTGGGGATGGTTCTGAAACCTCTGCAGGGGTGTGCTGGGTGGGTCTAAAAGTGTCCTTTTAAGCTGGATTTTTTTCTAACAGCATAGAATGCGCCATCATTTTAGGCATGGACTGTTAAGAGAAAACAGTAGAATAACTTTCAGTAGGATACTGATACATGATTACAGTATATAGTAGTGAATTATTTTAGAATCAATGTCAGTAATTTTTGTAGAATGGAGAAAAAAATGGGGTGGGGAGCTTCCTGAATGGAATTGTATTTATAGTTAAAAGTATGAAATAAATTTTTCCATCTGACTTTTACATACGGGCATATGACAGCTTGAGTAAACTGAGCACTGGCATAACTTCACTGACTTCACTGAAATTCCATCCCTTTGCAGCAATACTGGGTTTGGCTCGAAAACAAGTGACCAGATAATTTTCTGACTGGTAAGGTTCATAGCTTGTATTTCTGACTTGGAGTAAACAAGCTACATATTTCAGGCTATAAGAAGATAGTGATGGCCGCTTGGAAGAAATTTCCATTTCCAAGTATTCAGACAATGTTCCATTGCTGGCTGGTTGTGCTGTAGTGTGTTTGGCCTTCCTGCATACAGTTCTTGTAATTTTGAATTCTGCATTTCTCAAAAGTTACATAATTCAGCAGAAATGTTAGTTGCAAGAGGAAAACAGGATTTATGCCTTTCTGTGCTGAGGTAGATATGGAGCAGGGATCCTCACTGTATGATCTGATCCTTTGTTTCAGTGACAGCATACAAGGGGAATGCCTTTTTGATTAACCTTCAAAGCAAGCAGGTTTTAAACAGGTCAGGCTAAAGGCTGTTTTGTGCTTCTAATATGGCAGTTACTTCACATCTGAGGTGGAGTTTAACCTACATACAGAAGCTTAAAAAAATACTACAAATTATTGTCTAGCGATATCATCCAGTGCTTCATCCTTCTGCACTCATTTCTTTCTGTGTAACAGAGTCAGACAAGACTGCCTTGAAATAAAAGGCTAACTGTAAAAACTCAAGCATTGCCAGTGGCAGTCAGATAGAAAATATGAACTGCAGCACTGCTGAGGCTTCTTTGGTTTTACCGTATGTTTTAGGAAGGTAAATAAAATACAAAATGTTCGGTATTTTGATAATCCCAAAATGAAAGGGTTTTGATGAAGTCATTTTGAGACTGAATTGTGCCTGCCTGGTCTGATGACTGGTAGCAGTTATTTTGTGCCTTCATTTTCTTCATTTGGTGGGTTTTCTCTGAAGAATACCAACAAATGCTATCAAGCACCAAATTATCATTTTTTAGTAACTGTTACAAAGAAGCCTCCAGTCTGCTACAGGTCCCAGATATGGCCTTCATCAGATGTTTCAATGTCATAATATATGTAAAATATCACCAAGAGGTCTCAATCCTCTCTCTCAAGAGAATTTACAGTTTGCTATTTCTTTTTGACTTCAACCTTTTGGGAAAAAAAGCAGAATAATACTGGGTGCTCCTAAAATCAGACAGTGTGTTCATAGAACATAAAGGTGACTCAAGTGGGCTCAAGAACAAGAGAACCAGAGAGAATGTAAAAAGGTCATACAATGTGAGCAGGAGAAGCAATTTTTGAAAAACTTTCTGTAGTGGAAGTGTAACATCTTGCAAGGAAGCTGGATATGTTTGTGAGTCCCACCAGGGTTAGAGGAAGAGGCTTGCTGCTCTGGTACAGGCACTAAAACTTTTCAGGAGCTGACCCCGGGAGCTAGAGAGAAGGAAAAGGACTGTTGCCAGCCCATGGTTTTAATATATCTCTCTATCTCCTTCCAAAGTATTTATATTTCCCCTTCTTTCCCACTGTCTTTGGGAGAGAAAGGTATGGGGAAAAGGCAAGATAGAAGAGCAGAACTCAAAAATTTCTTCTTGATAAAAACATGTCTGGGAAATTTCTGGTTCTCTTCATAAGCTGCTGGTTAGATGTAACTGGATCCCACCCCTGCGTATATTCTGCTTCCTGCGGTATCAGAGTTGCTGGCACAGAGTTGATCTAAATCTCTTAGACTTGCTTTAAAATCATATGACACACAAAAAAGTGTTTGACCCACTGATAATGAGCCATGTGAAACCTTTGACTCCCAAGGGTCTTCTAGCAATTATGTCAATAATTTCTCAGGTGAAAATCCAATTCTGGAATCTGGAACATTAAGAAGACTCTGAAATTTCAGGGACTGGTAATAAACCATAGCTATGGTAACAACAAGCTGCTTGGTTTGATTTACTCCCACGGTATAAGCTATTATTGAAAACATGGCACAAAGCAGATTCAAATCAGTATCAATTTGTGTTCCTTTGTGAAAGACATGCGCTTTCATTTCCTTGTAGAGGAGGCAAAAATAAAAACACTGCATGCACCGTGTTATTTCATGGTGTCTGCTTGGAAGCTCTTAGGTGACACAGTTTATTGTTAATGCTGTGCACAGGGCAGACAATGTACTTTTAGTGGAACATTTTGGTGTTCTGTAGGCCAACCTACCCCTGCCAGAAGGGATGCAGTTTATTAGGGAAGCTAATCTGCTTTTAATTATAGTGCTACCCAATGCTGTTTAACATCTTGCTCTGTAACATACATAGTTGTTTGGGGTTTTTTTGCAAAACAGGAGGAATTTGTCCAAGGCTTCTCAAAGGCTGCTTAGACTTTGCTAGGACACAGTGTTCAAATGGAAAAATTGTGGGTGGAGGAAAAGGATTTCTGTACTCAGAGAAACAACTCAAGAACTGAGAATTTGTGATTTTAATTTCAGTCATTTGCAATATAGATGTGCTTGCAGAAATGGCACTGTTGCTTTTTTGACAGAATGCACACATGCTTGATTTCTTAATTAGATAGGAGAAATAGTCTGCATTCTCTCAGAACAATGTTTAGCTATTTAACATTTGGGTTTTTTTTTTTACTAACCTTTTAATTCTATTAAATGAGAAAGCAAGTGTACAGAACGAATATTGAACACATTCCTGGCTTTAATCACAGAAAAATTTGGTTTTCAGAGGTTATGCTTCAGCTTAATTCTATTTAGAGCATCATATTTTTACTAGGGAGAAAAAAAAAAAAGTGATTTCTGAGCCTGGAAATAGACCACAAGCCCTTGGGTAAGATGTGCTGCAGCTGACCTTAATGAGACAGCATCTGCCTAGTGCCAGTGACTACTTAAGCTGTTACTTTCAATTGTTATTTTTCTTTGTTGATTCTGCCAAGAGAGCAGAGTACATGTCAGAAGAAAGAGGTGAGGAGAAGACTTTCCAGACAATATGAACTTGAGTCCATTCCTTGTCTGGAGCATCACAGTTCCCAGTAATTACCTGGGGATGTGGGCTGTTTCTGCTTACCATTGACTCAGGTGTAAAGTTACAGGAGTTTTCTCTTGTACCATTCTTCCCTTTTCTAGGAGTATCAAGACCTTTACAGCCCTCTTGAGCAGGGCACAGACTGGAGCAGTCCCAGACACTGGAACACAGACTGCTACACTCCTGATTCTTAACCCAGGAGATGTAAGAGGTGATAAGCCAATGTGACTCATCTTAGTGTAGCTTGGCTGCACTAGGTGTGCTGGGACAAATGGACAGAGAATGGACTGAAGCCAGTACTATCCACCACCCCTGCACAGTGAGGCCTTGTAGGTGAGACAAGAGGATGAATGTGTCTCTGGTTCTGTTATCTGACTACTTAAATTTAAGTATGTTTTGGGCTTTTTCTGCTCTGAGCAGCAGCACTGTCAAAACACAGATGCCCTAGCAGGGACACTTTAGAAGACAAGGCAGTGCTGTCAGAGGTGATTCAGCCACACAGCTTGTGTATGCTCTGCCAGACTCATCTTAGCCTTTTTACCCATTTGGGCTTTTTTTCCCTCTGTGGTATTATTCATGAGGAGTTACATAGGAAATTGTAAAGCTTCCATGAACATGTAATACCGAGGTACACAAAAACACTGCAGTGACATTTACTAGGAGATGGAAGTGCTGTTATCACAGTCTTTCCAAGCATGCCGCTTTCTGGGGTCATGATATGCCTCTAGATGCTTGCAGCTTCATTACTGGGCAGCATCACAAACTCCAGAGCTCAGCAGCTCCTCACCTGCTGCTAATACCTTCTTGATATTCAGCTTCCTCACAGCTCACCGTGTCCCCGTGTAAATATGCAAAGTACATATGCTTATCCAACAAAATAGTATGCCATAAATGTTACACACAGACAACTCCTTTAAAAAGGTCTTCAACTAGCCTGTTTACATATTTCTTGGTCTTGACTGCTTTGCAAGATACTTTAGCTCTTTCTGTTCTTATGTTGATGTTTACCAGCCATGATCTCTCTCACAATCATTGTTCAACATTGAAGTTGACTTCAGGCTGGACAGCTTCATTGAGGTGTTATCAACACTAATCTAGATTCCTGCACTGATCTTTTACTGTGAACCAGTAAAATCATTCAGAGGACTTCTAGCAACAGCCTAAAGGTTTTGATGGGATCTCCAAGAGTTTTATGTTTTGGTTTTTTATTCAGGAACTACTAACTTCTAAAAGCCTGTATTTCTACAGCTCACCTACAAAACACCTAGTGACAGCTATGCTCCATAGTTAAAACAAGCTGGTGAGGAATGTACATTGCGTCAGGTGCTCAGTGAGGAAGTAAGGGCTTTTTACAGATGAGAAAGAGGACAACGTAACAATGTACAGCATTTCTACTTGCTCATGCAAGTACTTCTGAGGCCTGTCTTTTACAGAGTACATTCTGAATACCTAGGCATAAATAAAATATGACCTGTGCTGAAACATAACATATAACTTTCCAAGGAGATAAAAGCTATTCTGTGATCATCAGCTACCAATTAAAAATGCATTAGGTCAGCAGGAAGTATTTGAACACAGATTTATTGATTGTGAAGATTTCCACATGAACACAGAACTGCTCCTGTTTCACCTCACCTCCCTAAGCTGTCATGTCCATCACATTCTGCAATGCACTGCCTTTTGTATTTCAGTGGTGGTGGCTTCTGTAATTTTTGGATAGTTACAGTGAAGTTGAAAGCTGTCCAAGTTATTTTCTCCTTCTCTTTGTGTTTTTGTCTGATAATGTGGACTGCTGATTGAGTCAGGGTGCACTTGTTCAGAAGTCAGTTTAGAATGGGGACCATTGAGCAGCATTGCAAACAACAGTAACATGAAGGCTGCTATTGCAGAATTATCTCTCGAAGTACTTGGAGCAAACTCAAAGCTGTTTGTGGTGAGGGGAGGGGGGAGCCTCTTACTGGATTTGCATTATTGCTGATGGGAGCATTTTGTTTCCAGTCCCGTGGCTTAAACTGTGTGGTGACACTGAGGGTATTTTTGGTGGAACTAATCACTGAAATTAATGTTATGATGCTTCTTTCTTTCCAGTTCGTTTTCTTACTAAAACAAAGTACTGGTAAAATCTTATTTTATGAACTCTGCTAAGTCTATAACCTACTTGCCCTGTGAACCTCAAATGCCGTAATTCCGGAGTGAGGTATCTCACTTTTCCTTACCAGTTATACCAAATTAAGTGCCTTCCTTTAGGCGTTTCCCTGACGACAGTTACACGCCGTTGCTAACGGGTCGCTTCCCCGATCCAGCGGGCAGGACGCTGGGGTCCCGCTGGACAGCCTTGGGGACGCGCGGACGAGTAAGTGAACAAACCCGAGGGCAACGGGACGCCCAAACCACCCCTTCAGCCCCACCGACGCCTCAGTGGGGCGCCGCCGCCGCCCCACCGGCAGCCGTGCGCCCGTGGCCTGGCGCTGGGCCGGGCTTATTGGTCCCCCGCCCCGGCCTCCCGCGGCAGCTCGTCCCGCGCCCCCTCCCCGTGGGCTGGGTTATGTAAGTGGCCTGTCCCCGGGCAGCGCCGCGCTCTGCGGGCTCCCGCCCTTGTCTCCGCCCCGCCCGCAGCGCCGAGGAGGCAGGCGGTGGCAGCGGCCGCGCCGCGGAGCAAGTTTTGTCTGCTGCGAGGGGGCGGCGGGGTCTCACCGCCCTCAGCGGTCGCGGCCCGGCACCATGGCTGCGGCGCCTCTGGGGCAGGCAGCAGCCCCCACAGCGCCGGCGGCCCCCCGCTAACCTTCCTCGGCAGCGGGAGCGGCCATCTGCGCCGGGGCCGCGGGAGAGCGCGCAGCTTCGCACTGCCGCCGCCGCTGCTGCTGCTGTCGCCGAAGAACGGCGGCCCCCCCAACCACGGCCCGGCCCGGCGCGGCGCGGCACCATGTGGGGCGGCTTGCACTCCC
>JAOEHY010040976.1:0-68816 GCA_025447955.1 Psilopsiagon aurifrons
GGCTGCTCGGGCGCCGGCCGGGCAGGGGGCAGGAAGGGAGGGAAGGGCCGGCGGAAGCGAGGAGAGCCGGGGACTCGGGGGGCGCGGAGCCCGGCCTCTCGTGGGAGCGGGGCGAGCGCAGCCCGGCCGGAGGGGTGGGCGCGGGCTCCCTCCGTGTGTCTTTGAGGTTGAACCTGGGGCTGGGGGAGTCCCTCGGGCCTCGGGAGGAGCGCGGGGGCAAGGGGAGAGGGAGATGGAGAGCTCTTTCCTCCCCTCGCCTCCCTGCCCCACCGCGGGTCCGCGCCTCCGAACAGCGCGGCGCTGCGGGGCGGTGGTGCCGACCGGGCCGGGCCCCGCAGCCGCTGGGATCCCCGGGCGGGGGCCGGTGCGAGTCTCAGGCACCGGGCACCTTCCCTTGGCCCGCCGCACCCCCACTCGAAAGAAACTGTCACCCTCTTTGTTTTGATCTCTTTGTTTGTTTGGGCTTTTTCTTTTCTCTTTGGAACCAACTTCCTCAGTTGGGATTGTGCGCCGTTGGTTTGATGGAGTGCCTGTGCTGCCCTCTTTCAGAAGACCACTTGACCTCCAGTATTTTAAAATATCGTAAAAACTATTCACCTGCGTGCTGGGAAGGAAAATAAGTTGCTTTTAAATACTTAGAAGTATGTTCTTTTCCGTATAAGAACCAGGTAAATAGAGAAAAAAGCCTTGCGAGTTCTGCTAGAGCTCTCTTAACAAAGTACAGGAGACACTAAAGAAAAGAGCTAGTTCAAAGTGGTGTAAGTCCCTCAATAGATAAACGGTATTTTGTATTCTAAAGTATCAGTGCATGCAGGTAAGAGATTAGGAAATAATAGATAACCCTAAATGCTCTTCTCTGCATGCAGTGTGCTTAACTGGGTTGCAAAACAAATGGTTTTGAAAATATGAAAAGAGCTGATGTATTTACTTTAGGTGCATGATGGCCAGTAAAGAGAGGTGCTTTCATGTTTCTTTTTCAAAGTATGTTATTTTTACAAGGAAAGTAAAATGTGTCTACTTACGGTTTACTTTGGAAATACTCAGCCTAACTTTGTTATCTAGTTTTCATGGAGCTTTGTGTCTGTATATTACACTTAGAAATAAAACTGTCTAAGTGTAGCATGGAACAGTGCTGCCTTGTTTTTACAGAGTGTTTTGTGGCTTTCTCTTCAGGTTATCGTTTTATTCATGCAGTGCTTTAATGCTTCTTTTCCTGAGCAGTGAGTGCTCAGACTTGCTTATCTCCGAGAGGGTCTGTAGCCGTGTGTAAAAACATGGAAAGTACGGTTTAGGGAGTTGTCTTTCTCACCTTTGGATTTTGTGTTCTCTTTTGTTCCATATTTATTTTACTGTTAATGAGGATTAAGCACATAAAGAAACTGTCTTTGACAATATAAATATGTTAAGGGGAGTGTTAACTGTGTGCAAGAAGTAGGCAGTAGTTTTACATACTAAGTTTTTGCTGTGTGATCAACCCCCAAAAGAAGCAGGCGCAGTCTTGAGGAATGTTTTTAAGTTCCGTTTTAGGAAGGGAACATGCAGAGCACAGGACACAGGCAAAGTTGTCTTTCTAGGGACCATTCCAGGGTTAGCAGCTCTTGCAAAGTACCTGCCAGTTCTGGTACTTGGAAGTTGATGTGAAACAATGTCCTATTTCTTGAGTTAAAAATGCTTGAGGTATTTCATGCTTTAGCTAATTGTGAGTTGTTTTGTTGTAAGGAAGCTTTGTATGTTTAAGAAAAACATTGAATTTTGCTCATTCAGCTGACATATTGTCAATTCTTGCCTAGGAATAGTTTTAAGCATTCTACATGGTTTTGATTACCCTTTTTGACTGGAAAAGCAGTTTGAGGGCTCTTGAATTCTAGAACTGTTTGGAATTAAAAGAATCTGTATATCCAGTGTTTTTCAAAGTTTATTCTCGAGCTGACAAATGCAGTTTAATCTTAATTTTCTTTGGCTGTATAAAACCAGCAGTCTTGTTTTGGCTTGAGTATTTATAGGATTAATTCTGCAATCACTGTATAACGCTTATCTTTGCTGTTCATTGTCTCTAAATTAGATGATATAGATTAAAAAATGGATATCAAGAACTGGATTCAATTAGCAGTGTTTCAGGACATAAACATTAAAGGTTTAGATGGAAAACATTGTTTTGACTGACTGGATAAATGACAGGGTAATGTTTGATGTGAGTCCAAGAACTGATCTGGAGCTGGTGCCCAACTTCTCAGTCCATCTTGAGGAGCCAAATAAAATATTTAACCTAGGCCTCATTTTGCAAAAAAGGTTGATTCTTTGTTGGGACCTTAAGAAAGTTCTGAGAAATGTTTGGCATACCTTTACACTAAGTGTTTAACAGTTTATTTAGGTCTGGGTTCCATAACAGAGGAAAACCACAGCGGTGGCATACTTCTAGTAAGTTTTTATTTAGTTTACCGTGCATCTGTGTTATAAATTTCTTACAAAATGTTATTCTTTTGCTGCTGAGTTTCGTTGTCTGAAGTAAATACCACTTGGATCTTTAGTGATATCTATGTCAGTGCGTTTTTCACAATATTGAGCTAGAAAACCACTGGATAATTGTACAAATCCAAAGGTTACGCCTTCTGATGATACCTCACTTTGAATATGCTTGTTTCTGATTAATCCAGGGAGTGTAATTTAAGCTAGCTAAAGTCTAGAACTGTATTAGTCTTCTGCAAGATTGATCTTAGCGGCTTGGAATAATGTTATCCAAGGAAGCTGTAACATAAGGAAAGTTCTTTCAACTCTGACATTTTTACCACTAGCAATATGCTGAGTACACCTGAGTTCTTCGGAGGCTGTAAGTGCAGTCATCCCCTTCTGTTCTCATTGTGATTTTCCTCAGTGTTTTGTTGAATTTGTGGATTTGTATGTACTGTGACAGAATGGACTGTTCTTCCACCCCCATTCTGAATTGCATTGAGCTTATAGTCTTCAAAACAAAAGAAGTTACCATTGCTTGCAGTTGCTCAGTAAATATTTTATGCCCTCATCTGTAAATTATCTAATGTTATGACGGTTGCATTTGATGCTTTCACCTATGAGATCAATGTCAGTTATCTGTGTGAAGTCCGTAAGGCTGCTTTTATCAAGAACAAAGTTACTTTATAAAATAGTTTGAAGCCTGCAAAGCTACATGAGCACTAGAATATATGGAGTTGAATAGAGGTTAGCGCATCAGTTTTAGTGCATGTGTTACAGTGTGTGTTTGTGTCAGAGTAGTTAACGAGTAAAGATACTTTGGTAGCCCCAAAGCACAGGTACACTGTACCGTGAAAGGTGGTAATAAATATGAAACTGGAATGAGTTGGAAGAGTTTTGTTGGTAAGGAATCAGAGGTAGGCCTGAGGAGTTGTTAGATCTGGTTTTCTTCCTCCTTACTGTAGGCTTTCAGGTTTCCTTCAGGGTTTGCTAACCAGGGAAATGAAAGCTCTGGGTCCTGCATTGCAGAAGATGGACAGCATCTCATCTGTCCTACTCACTCTCTTGCTGATTTTACTGTCTAGTCAGTCCTTACAGTACAAAGGTGGTACTGTACTCTAAGGTTAGAGTGTTGAAGGAAGACAGTGCTACTCTTTCTAATCAGTTCATAGAAACTCTTGCTGTGATGCTGCTATTAGAAAAAGGCAGAATGTTCTTGAGTTTTGCAAAACAATGTGGAATCATCACACCTGGTTTCTGCAGCGGGTAGTGTAACAGTTAAATTAATACAATTAAAACCAGTGGTTAACTGAAATCCTAAATTCTCATTAATGCTGTTGGAAGCAGGACTGAAATTTATGGATAGCAGAAACTCATTGTGTGAACAGCATTAATGATTGATGAATTAGCTACCTGCATTGTTAAGTAGCAAGGCTATGGTTTCATAGGCGACTTAAATCATGGCGCAGTTTTAGCTCAGTTTAAAATTTGAGTGCTGTTTCTCTTTTTTGTTTGTAGTCCCCTGGCTTCACTTTCCTGGGACCTCCCTTATGTTGACTCCAGCAACTGAGTAGCTGTGATGAGCTGAAAGTTAATCCTACCAAGAAAAAAACGGGGGTTTGCGTTGAAGGAGAGGGATGCACACAAGAAGCCAAAAAGAGGGCAGGACTGCCTCTTTTAGCAGCAGCCTGTAGTTAGATAGGCTTTCGTCAACAATAAAACAATGGGGTTCCTTCATGCAAGGTGTATTTGACTTAATGAGACATGACTTACCAAAAATTAGTACCTAAGAAATCAGATTCAATTAATTACATAGTAGGTGGATTAAACTGGTGCAGTCATAACAAAGTCAATAGGCATGCGTCTAATCAGATTGTACATAGGCTGATGGGTGCTTGGCCCTCAATATTTTCATCAAAGTATGAAGTGTTCATTTATATGTATGCTTTTTATAAATACAGTGTATAGTTATATACATATAAATCAGTTGTGGATTGCACAGACGCTAGAGAATGGTAATAAACAACTGAGGAGCTGTATGGAGCTTGTTTTAATGAGATCAGCTTATGTGACAAGGTTTTATTCATCTGAGTGTAAAATAAAGTGTTTGTGTTCAAGGATATGTAATGGGGTATCGTGGTAAGGAAAACAAAGATCAGAAAGGATTTGGGAAAGGAAATCATAGTAGGAAGACAGTTCTATTAAATGAGCAAAAAGGCTCAACGTTCATCTGTGGTTGCAGAATCAGTAAAGCATTGAGTACAGGATTTACGTGTGTAGGTAACATATGGGGCATATGTAGGAGATGTCTGGGAAATCTGCAGACGGTCCTAATGTTTAAAAAAATAAAGCTGTTGGGGAAGGAAAAATAGAAGATAAATCTTGGGGGTGGAAAAATGATGATTAATATTTTAGAGTTGCACTTTTTGGTTACGTTTAAAGCATTTTAGCTGTTCCGTGGTGTCTCTCTGTGTAGCTGAACTCAGCTGAGGAACTCAGCTAGTAGTGACATTACTTCCTATTTTCTTTTTCCTTTTCTGTTTGCTAATTATACTGCAAACCTGATCAGGCCCCAGATGAAGACATTTTGTCTTAATGTCCTTAAGGTGAATGTGTTGATCCCTAAAAGAAGGCGGCTTTGAATGTTTTGTTCTGTTTTATCTCATGGCGTTTGAAGTGTGCCCTTGCTTTGCTATCTTACTTAAAATGACATCTCACCATTGGGCCAGACCTTTCTTGCGGGTGTTTAAAAAGGTGGATGATTTCTTTGGGCGTCTTCCCTCCTCTCATCACAATAATGAGATGGCCTGATTCTGGCTTAGCTTAGTGGCATGAATGCTATTACATGCAGGTTTTAATATAGAAAAGGTGAACGCTCACAACACGTGCACTGTCTGCGATCATTCTTGTGACTTGGGAGAGAGTAGTAAGGATTAATCTCAATAATGTTAGACAATGCATATAAAAGTAGCTACTGTGTGTGTCTGCTATTAGCAAAGCAGGCTTCCTATCTGGGAAAGGGGATCAGAATCTTGAGGGGCATTTGCTAGTAGCGTATCCAAGGAAACAAACTGTTGACTGTCTTGCTACTTAAAATTTAAATGCATTAAATGAAGGCATAGATAAGAATGCTTGTAACTTTAAAGAAATCTTAATCTGTAGATAACAAAGCTCAGGACGAAAGAGTCTAAACTTTATCGTCTGAGTTTGAATGGGGAGACTGATACAGAATAGAGAATAGGCATGCTCAAGATCATAAAAAGGATAAAACAGGTAAAGCTGGGATTTAAAGCCACTATCTTTTGATTTTCTGCTCATGGCCATTGTTTCTCCTGATTTTTAAATCCATAGAAAACATGGTCCTGTTTTGGGCCTTCTGAGACAGCGTTTGGGGTGATTTGGGTTCAGTTCTCTCTTATATGCCATATTTGTATTGCACTATCAGCTGTATTTTAGGATCCTAAAGATTCTTGGCAATCACAGCTTTTCTACTCCAGAATACTTTTTTGTTGTTGCTCAGGCAAATCAGGAGGACTGATACTGCCCAAAGTGAGTAAAAAGTATTGCTTACATGATAGTCACATTGTCAAAATTCTGAAAGTGAAAGAAAAGTAGCATTATGTGAGTTTATGTGGCTGTATTCTGTTAATTTTGTGGAATGACTCTTGGCCGGTACTTATTTAACACAACTTTCAGGGATTGTTTTCTTGCAGAAAGGGAGAGTCACTGCAACCATGGCTTTGGTATTGTTAGTGTAATCTGGTTCAATGCGTCCTTTCTGTAATGAATCCATTCAACTTGTTTCAGATATGCAGAGCATGTACAGACTATGTAATTTACAGGTCACAGTAAAAATACATACCCAGATTCTACCATTCATGCTTGAAGTGGCCTGGGTGATGCCATTTTGCCCCAAACATTAAGAGCCACACTGCCATAGTGAAGCTTCCCAGCCCGCAGCGCTGTTTTTTGGGATGCATGCATCCCTCTGCTCCTTCCTGTGCTGTCAGATGGGTGGACTGAGCAATATATCCAAGTTTAAATCAACCTCTTCCTCTCGTTCCTCCTTTTCTTTTTAACTGGGTGTAGAGGAGGACCAGTGTAGGTCGGACTCTATGTGTGTTTGTGTGTGTAGTGGTGGCTTAAGTCAGCCGTGTATTTGCAGGCGTGTATCTTGGCTGATCATACGAAATAGTTTTAACCGTAAGTGACATACACTCATTTTCATTCTGCCTTGACCCACATTTTAGTATTACCGATGGAGTTAAATGGAGTCATAACTAATTATATCTGTAATGATACTCCTTTTTAGCATACCTGACTACCTGATTTGGAGTTTATATATAGATACATACATAAATTCAATTATAGATGCAGTTGTGCTGCTATTTAATTGAAGGTGGGAATCTGCATTGGTAATCCTAGAGGCATTTTCTGACAACTCGAGCCAACTTGGTGATTTCTTTGTAATACAAATAAAGACAGGCTGTGCACTTCTGAAAATACGCATGGTAAAACTGCTGCTTTGTGCATGTTGTAAGACATGAGGGCAGTATGTGGAGTGTACTCAGTAAGGTTGCTGTTTCATTTTAGTAAAAGGTAGTCTACTATATGCAGGTATTTTTCATGTAATATATGCAGATGTACTAAAATAAATCATAAATCTTGTTTAGTTCTTAGTGGTGGAAGAAAGACACGTCTGCATTAGAGTACTTGCAAACATGGCTGATTAAAAAATAGAAATCCTTAATCATGCAAAGGAACTAAACGTGTCCAGATAAAATGCATTGAATTACATTCACGCTTAACTGCAACATTAATTGTGCTGAGGATTTAGGTATCCTTATGACAGACAATTATGCAAGTTAACTCTTAACAGAAAAATTTCACCTTATATTCTTCTGAAATGATTCATTTATAATGTGTATAAATGTTTACTTTCAGGGGAAAATAAAACAAAAAAGCTCTTGCTCACTGTTTTCCCTGGTGGATTTATTAAAGTATTGCTGTATAGCTCTTTGTAGGAGACTGTATGCAGGACTAAATGAGCAGTAGCACTGTGCTTGGGTAATATTAAGGTATCTTCCTTTTTCGTTTAGCCGTACAATAAGTACTTCTGGCTTCCTTTATATGAAGTGGTATCAGATGTGATATAAGAAACTCTGTAGGATGGAGCTGGTGTAGGCAGTGGCATGCAGGGGCAAAAGGGGTCATTTATAAAGGTGAAACAGGACAGAGTGGGCCAGAAGTGTTCAAGAGCTGGCTGAAGGAGCAGGGCTGACACAGGGATGTGAAGGGACTAGAAGTATGTGAGGTTTTGTGTCACTTCATAGTGGAAGCAGAAAATGAACATATGCTCCTGTATTTGGGCTAAAAGATACAGAAATCACTTCTGTAGTGATGAAGAAGCACTTCATCCTGCTGATCACAACACTGCCCTTAACCAAGGAGTAATGATTGCATTTTCAATGTGCAAATAGGGGGATACTGAGCATTTCTCTTCCTCATGCTAATATTGATACGTGGACTTTAAGAGACATAAAATATGTGTTGCTGAGTACTTACATGGACATGAAGGATCTCATCCTCAGGTATGCTGGAGAGCTCTTGCTCAGCATTACTGATTGTGAAACTGAAAATGGCTGGTTTCTTTAAGCCTGTGTTCACAGTATATGATACATTAATGGGCCAAACTTTAAAGAAGGGTATAATGCACGTTAGGGTAGAATATTCCTAGGACTTTCATCTAGAGGATTCTAGGAGAAAGTTCAAGAATGTCTTATAGTGCTATTGTGGAAGCTTTTGGGGATTGAAGCCTGTGAATGACAATAATTTGAAGTGCCATCTTTCAGAATTTCAAATAAGTCATGCATGTGGCATTTCAGAACGTCTAAACCTGTCCATTTTGGATGTTTGCTAAAGCACAAGCTGTTGGTGAGAAGAATCTTCAGATGCTTATATAGCATTATTGTAATAAACTGTTGTTCAAGTATGGACTAGGGGAAACTTGCTGTTGACCTCTATTCAAGCCAGTTAATGCTGCCATGGGGAAATGCCCCTGCGCTCCTACCAGAAACAAATGCTGTCTGTAAATTCCAGATGCCATGTAGTAATTCTGGGTTGCCTGAACTACCTGGGTTGTGCTTTTTGTCAAAAGTTAAGTGTTTGTGCTGGTACTAATGCAGGGGTGGCCAAGATTTATCCTGAAATTGTGATGTCATGAAACATTTTATCCCTTTTTTGAACATCTTTCGTATTTGGGATTTCTATGTCAGAACTGGGCTGAAAAATGATTTAAAATGGTGTTGGTTTCTGCTTTCTTCTGCAACAGGAGAAGAGAGCCTTTAAGGAAAAGGTGACTTAGAGTAACTTTCAGCAGTACATGTGTTGTTCCTCGCTTGGCATAAAGTAAGAATATTTGTGTAGTCTTCCCTACCTTCCTTAAGCAGTTCCGCAGTTCATAATGTTCTTTCAGTACCTTTCTTACAAGGAGGTGGTAAAAGGAGGTTCAAATTTTCATAGGGCAAGAGTAGACAATAAAGTTTTTGGTTCCCTTGATGAACAGCAAGCGGTTGTTCTGCTTGGGGAAGTCCTATATGTTTATATTTATCTGTGTCTTGTTTCTGTGGCCAAGAGATCATGAAGAAATCAGTGTTCATTTGTGAACTGTGAATGTTGCATTGTGAATACGTGCCTCGGATTTCCTCATTACAATATTTATCATTTTTCCTGAAAGTTCCTTTCCTCTGGTGAATTGTTCATCCTGTAGAATAAGTCAGCTATTTCCTGTGTATCTGCATAATGTAACTTAATCTACACCGGGTACTACTTTGGGCCCATTCAAAAGCTTTATATTTTTTGTAAGTTTATTGAAACTTATAAACTTCACTCTCCACGTTTTAAACAGTTCTTCTTAGTGCTGTCCAGGTCTGGAGATGCACTTGTTGTGCACGCAATCTCCATCACTGTGGTGGAGTAGTGGTAAATGAGAAGTGTTGTCCCTGGTCAACCTGACCCTCTAAAGTGTTATGTTCACACATCAGCAGCATGGCAAGTGGAAGCACTCGTTCCTGCCGTTGCTTCTGCTTCATGTAATTTGAACACAATTACTTTGTCTGTCTGAGCACCTTTGCTTTTTATTTGCTGTCAGTGGAATTTATAGTTGAACTTGAAATACTAAGTTGGAGCTGATAGCAGCCGCTATAGTTAGTGCTTGCTGTTATAAGACTTCTTTTCGGTTGCTGTTAAGCAGCCTGTTAACGTGGAAAGCAGCTAAATTGGGCTGAATTTGTTTTGGGGAGATTCTGTTAAAATTCAACCAATTTCAAGAAGCAGACTGAAAATCCTTTGTTCTTGTGAATCCTTTTATTCTTGGGCAGGACTGAGCAGGGCCGTGGCAATAGGCAGGTGCTTCTGTATCAGGTGGGTAAGAATTAGTGTATGATTTAACAACTGGCTGGGGACAGGCGTTGATCTGGTCCTGGAGATGCTGACTGGGCTGTGCGCTTTCCGTGTGAAGAGAGGCGTTAACTAGAATACAGAGGGCTCAACAGTTGGATGAGGGTGGAGAAGAAGGGAGTGACCTGAAACAAGGAACTCTCCAGGACAAATGGGTGGGTGGTGGAGGCTGATTTTTGGCAGTACAAAGCACTGCAGATCTTTCAGTGCCCAGACTGTGGTGTTGTAGCAATGAACGTGACGCAGGGTCACAGGGGCGGCCCAGATTCTCTTGTTTCCAAACTTTTTAACACTTGGCTTTGTAAACTGGGGAATGCTATTGCTGCATGTGTTATATTACTGTTTGTGAGTTGAGTGTGTTACTTGGAAGAAGTTGTCATCTACAGCAGAGGTGTTTTATAAGAAGATGTACAACAAGTGCAAAGAGTATAAGTGGTTACTGTTGGATAAAGAGCAGAAGTTTAAAAGCAGCTCAGAAAAAACACTCACCCCAGAATTTCTCCTGTCTGTTCCTTTGGTCCGCCTTGTTCCTAAGTAGAAGAAATAGGGAATTAAGGGCTGGCTTCTAAGTGGCTGTGATTCGTAACAGAATTCTAAGAAAAGCTTGTAGATAAGATCAGGATTACTCCTTACATGTAGAACAAAAGGAATGCTTTTAACAAACTTGAAGTTATTTTTATTTTTATTTTTTTTGAATCCTTTATTCTAAGAAAAGATGTGATGCTGTGGTGATGTCAGCAGTGCTAACATTTTCTTGCTTTGAAAGGGTCAGAAGACTTTTTGTTAAGTAATATGTGATAATAATTGAATTACGTAGTTTTAACTTGGCTAATTCACATGCCATCTGTTCACAAAGGTTTTGGAGTTAATACTTGTTTCAGATAAGTGTTATTTGCTACTGACGAGTTAGCTGCATGAAAGATTTGATCAGTTCTAGTTAGGATCAATACAAATATGTTAAATAGCGAATGGATGGAGAAAGTGTTGGCAGTCATCATTTGTGTGCTCTGATCTTGAGCTATATGTAAAGATTTCCTTATAGAAGATGGGAGTCCTATTTTCACACAGTTTATCACCACTGGATTTGTACAGGAATAGTTCACCGCGTTAGTGGTTTGGTATAATGTACTGTGCTTTGTTTATACTGAATTGCCTGTGCTGTGAAGAGCTTTGATTTTTCACTCATTAAACACACACATAAGTCTGCAAAAGAATTTAACCAGTGAAAAACAAATCAGAAATCACATGTAGTCACAGGTGTGTCTCCAGCAAGAGGAAGGCATCATGTTCTATTGGAAGTTTCTTTTAAGGTCCTGTTCACCAAATGGTTCTATATAGACAAAGTGAGGAGGAGTTATGAGTGCTATCAGTTGTACGACTTAATTTTGTAAACTAAAAATAAATGAACTAATGCAATGTGAAACGTAAGGGTTTCATTTTACGTAAGCTTACGCTTAATATTGTCTAACCAGGAGGAAACCTGAACTTTTAAAACTGTTTTCATATTTGTATAGTGTTACTTGTTGATGCTTCACAGTGCTTCTCTTTTCCCCCCATATTTGATACAAGGCTGAAACAAAGTCTGCTCATATGAAGCCTTTTCCAAAAGGCTGCTCATTTTCACACCTTCTTGAGCTTTGGACCATTATAAAGCTATTAAATGCTTGATTTTATTTGTTCAGTTGATCTGCTTGTTTGTGATTTAAGGTGTCTGAAAGCCCTGACCATATCCGAGGGAGTTGTTAGGGAGTCCCTGTGATGTTCCTGACCTGAACTTTCCAGAGCCAGCAGTCTGCTGCTGTTTCAGATGTACACTAAATGCATCAGCTTTGTGCTGAAATAAAGATCTGTTTATCAGCTTTATATTGAGCTGTCAAGGTTTGGGAGGTGAGCTTGTATGTTTGTTGTTTGAAGACTATTAAATAGCTAAAGAATAGAGTACAGTTTCCATCAGATATGGTGTTAACTGTATTTCATGGAATTACCTATCCCTAGCAAGATGTTTTTGTTATTTGCGCACACAGGCATGTTGGTTGTTTTGGGTTTTTTTAAGGGCATGCATTCTTTATTGTAGTTGGCTGGTTTCTAACTTTTAAATTGAGGTATTTACAGTACAGTTATTTTTGTTACAGTGAACCATTTTATTGTTTCAGAAGTGGATTGTGAATGAATCATTTTTCCTGGCAAATATTTTTCTTGAATGATTACTCAGGGCCAGCTTGAATTGTACAGATGAATAATAATTGAAATACAGTATCTGGTTCTTCATTTCAAAGAATACAATGAAAATCCCTGTGTGTGTGTATATATACATGTGTGTGTGTTTTAGTTGCAATAACAACTAAAAGGCTAGGCTGGCTGTGTAGCTGTTGTAGGGCAATGAAATAATACTGCTTCTCAGTTCTGTTATTCTCCGTTTCCTAAGATCTTGTTCCATTTCCCAGGTTCCTTTTCTCTGGCCCACCTGGAAGAAAAGGTACTGGTTCTGCAGCTGGGGTTGCAGCAGGCAGCTCCACATTCAATGCTCCCTTTGCAAGGGTAGGGTGGTTGCAGTAGATGAGCAGTTACTGGGGTGAGGAAAGGATGTTCTGCAAAGCCCCAGAGAGTTGCTCTGGTTGCCTGTGTGTAACTGCCCCATAGCAATGTTCTCACGGAGGTTTGCTATGTCACTATCAACTGATCCAAGTTGGTTTTTTTCACTGCACCCTTAAATTTATTGTGTTTCACTTCCTCTTGTTTTAGGAGCTTACTACAACTTTCTCATTCATACCATGCGTCAGCAATGCTGTTTGTGCCTTTCATGCAGTCCTCCCTATATGTACATTCTCAAAGCAGTCTGTGCTACCTATTGCATAAACGATCTCTAACTCCTTCCTATGAGGAGTTTGTGCTCTTGATTTATTTATGGTACAGTTAACTTGATTTTTATTCCTATCTGAAACCAGTCAAGGCATCAGCCTGTTTGGAATATTATATGAGTATTGTCAGGAAGAAAGACAGGGATCCTCTGCTCATCTACAAGTAGGCAAATACAGTTACACACACTTTTGGCAAAAGATACAGCAGAAGATAACCATAGGGTGGTGTAGAGCCTGCTCACAGTGAACGGCCTTTGCATGCTGAATCACAGTTTCTGACTGGCCTTCCAAGTCAGTCTCAAGTGAAAGAGTCCAGGTGTGCTGCCTTGACTGCTCAGCATGAATTAACAAAGCCAGGTTTGAATGCTAGAGGTGAGTAAGCAGCTCCACAGCCCCCCACAAATGGCAGAAAGGAAGAGAGGAATATACGTATTCCATATTTTTTGTTAGCAGAGTGGATGCTCTTTATGTTGATAATACTGAATTTTAAAATATGTAGAAGAGTAAAAGTTATCAAAAGAGCATCTCATGTGAGTGTTCCTGTGAATACAGTGAGCTTTTTGAAGTGCAGTAGGAGTTCTGGACAGTGTATAAACCCAAGGAAGAGCAAGTCTGCTTTTTTGCATCCGTGTAACTGATTCTGTAATCTGAAACTTAAAGAATTAAGTTCTGGTAGGTTTTGTTTAGGAGGAAAAATGTCAGACAGAAATTGTTTTTTCCATATGTTTCCCAGATTCTCTGTAGGTAGGTTAAAAAAAACCCCCAAACCTAACCAAAAACCTACACCAAACTAAAAAACCCCACATATTTTCTTTGTTGCCCTTACCCTTTTATGTTGCTGTCCAGACAAATATTTATAAACAGAAAGTAAAGCAGTTTCTTTTGCATGCACAAAGCCCTGGGGAAAATGAGGAAATGTTTTAGTGTGTGTGAGGCGTTTAATACTTTGTTTTGCTCTGATTTATCTTTCAAAGAGCTGTGGAGGCCTGCCGAAAAAACTAGAATACACTCCCTGTGAGCTGTTGTTACCTTTGTTTAAAATAGTCAGACCTCTGCTGCTGAAACTCAGGAATTCATGAACAGAATGACTAGAACAGCAAATATGACTTCAAAAAAATGTGGTTATTGGATAAACTGGTATGAGCCCAGCTGCTGTGGAGAAATCGATTTTGCTGTTGCTTTAAATCTATGATGTGTTGGTATTTTGGCAGAGTAAGAAAAACAAGGGTATTAGAAAGTAATTTACTGCACTGGGATTAGTGAAGAGTGTTCTGTTTCTGTGACTGGGGCAGAACAGGATGGTTTAGATGTGTCTGATAAACAGGACGAGGTCTAGTCTGACAGCTGGCAACAATAGCTTTTGCTCAAAGTCAGGTGTACTAAATTAGCAAATCTATTACAGGGATACAGGAGAAATCTCACAGAAGACAGCCTTGTAGGCAGAAGTGTTGCCAAATGGGAAATGATTCATCGTCTCTGAATGGGATGAGCACTGAGCAGAAGCAGTTTAAACCTCAGACTACTTTGGCTCATAAACCACCAAATATGCGATTAACACTTTATCTTCTCCAATCCCGTGGTTTTTATTGTCTCTCGAACAGCAGTCTAGATTTAGGATCAGAATCTGTGCGACTCGCTTCTTTGTTCTGATTTCTCTTCTGCAAATTTAAATGTGTTTAGGCACTTTTGACTTTTAGCTAAGTCATAAAATGTTTGCTTGAGTCCTAAAATCACTCCTGTCTTGTGACCCTTTGGCAATATCCCCCCTGAGTGAGACCTGTTACATGTCTGGAATGCAAGCCTGACACAAGTGATGCTGGCAGAACCTGATGAACTGACTCAGTGTAATTAATTTTCTTGTATTTACTGAAAATACACGATCAGCTGAAGATGAAGATGTAGTTGAATGTAGCATGCCAGTTCCAAGGCAATCATTGCGGTTTGATTTTTGGTATTTTTAAAGCTTGTATGCTTCTGTTATTGACAGTGCCATTCAGAGTCTATAATGCACAGACATAAACAGGAAATGTATTTGTAACTTCTTAAATTTAGTCAATAATGAATGCCTAAAAGAGAGATACAGCCTACAAAGCTCGTTGAAGGAATGCAGGGAGGGGGAAAGGCTTGTGGCCTTGTTCCTTCATTGTATAGCTGATAAGAGTTTTGGCATGTCTCTGGTCTAGTTTTAATATAAGTTGTTGTATTGGCTGTAGGATACATAAATGATAGAGAAACTAAAGGAATTATATCCTTGGCAGGTGTTTAATGTTAAATAATGGAGATGCAAGAGGATAGTTGTGAGAGGAAAATACGATTTTACTTGGTAAGTTAATATGTTGTTTAGCAAATAATTGTATTGGGGTGGAGCTGGGGTTGCACTGAGCATTTGAGATATCCAGGGAATAGTATGCATAGGAAATGAATGTAAAGATTCCTCTGAAAAACTGCCTCTGCTCTTACCTTGTATGTGCAGCCATGTAAGAAATGGTAGAAATTGGGAGAAATGATATTTAGTAGAATGCTTTGTGAGCAGGATTGCAAGAGGCTGAGGGTTTCTAGAGTGAAAGGCACCAGCGTAAATGGGGGCTTTTCATTTCTGTGTCCCCTCAAAATCCCTGTCATGTCCACTCAGACTTTCTGAAGCTCCTAACTTGGTATTTGAGATCAGTGGAAATACTTGCATGATGCTTGAAAGCTCTTCTGCCTTTGTTAGGTGCCTGGTAACAAAATGCCCTCTAAGTTCTTGGAAATAACATCCTGGGTTTTTTATTCCTCTGCTATACTACTGGGGGTGTTTCACAGTGCTGTACTTTCTACATTAATATAATAAGCTTTATACTCCTCCTTTCAGCCTCACCTGCCTTCCATTATCTCTTAGTCTTCAGTCTCTGCTGCTTATTGTCTTCTGCCATGTGCTCCCCATTGTAGACAAAACCTTGTCTTTTCAATGCTTGAACACTGCATCTTCCCAAAAGATTTCTGATGTAGTATTTTAAATTGAATGGTAAACGGCTTTGTTTTTGGCAAGATTCTTTATTTTCATGTATTGGCAAGCTGTTTCATTGGAATCTCTTGATGTTTTGTTTCTTTAAAAACCCTTTTATATCAATTCTTTCAGTAGTATATAAGTCATACTGATTGGACTAAATAATTTAAGCATCTTGTGTAAAAATAAAGCAAAATGAGAAAAATGAGGCTTTAATATAAGTTGCTTTCCTTCTGTGGGAATAAATAAGATTGCTCATGCAATTAGCTCATCTCTGTTTAACAGCAGCAGCTTCTTAAACTGTTTGGATTTGTTCCGTAGAACACATCTGTTTACACAGAGAAACTAAACTGAATCTGCTCATCTTAAAGGACTGCAATAATTTAACTAAATTAGTTTATAAATTGTATAGTCTATTGATATACTTATCTCCTGCAGATGAGGCTTTGTGGTTGTCTGATGGGGGGAGAAAAGTCTGGGCTGAGGTACACGAGAAATTTAATAATGTGTAAGTGGTGATGTTGTCTTGGTTTCCATATGTGCTTTCTTTAACAGCTGGCATTTTCCCCATTTCTGTGGTATTGCATTTTGCAGCATCAGAGGCATAAGCATGGTAACCAGGTAAAGGTGTGCACAGAGACCACACATCTTTCTGCTGACCCTGGGTTTTTTGGGTTTTTTGGCAAAAGCCAAACTGTCAGATTCCAGAGAGAGGCAGTTTCCAGAGCTGAAAGCATTCCACAAGAAATGATTTCCCCCAAAAAAATAAATGCAGGAGCATTGTGCTTAAGTATTTCAACTACATTAAAGGAAGAAGAGGCAGGACCCACATGTTATCAGGGAGACAGATCAGAATCCATGTCTGAAGTTGCAGATATTGATAATGCAGAAGTGCGTAAAGAGTGCATCACTCATCCATGTTCCCCCATATATTGTGATTTCAGTACATCAGGTGGAGTAGTAATACAAAATTGTGCTGAACTAAGCATTTAGGTTAAGGGTGGAGGATGCTTAATTAGTGATTTTTGCTGGTGGTAGTATCAAAATCACGATCCTCTTTTAAGCTTTATTAACTAGGGAATACTCTGCAAAATTACTCAAATACTTCAGTTACATATTTGGAATGCTAGAATTTACTTTTCCCCCCTAACAAAAGTTGCCACCTTAGCAGTTGTAGTTTAGGAATTGTTTTTTATAAAGCACCTGACAGTTCTTTTGGTAATGTTCATCAAATTAGTATTTTTCAACATTTGGCTGGAGAGTGGCATGAGAGTTACCCATGAAGGGTAAAAGATGTGCATGCTTTTCCTCTTTCTGTGTTTCTTTCCCTTCCGCCTCATCCCAGAGCAGCCCCAGCAATAGCAGTGTCCCCCCAGGATCATGTCTGCGGTGGAGACAGAGTTTTGAAGACTTCCTGTTTAAATGAAGTGTGTGGCTGTGTCCTGGCAGAGATGGCAGCGGTCCTGCAGGCTGGAAAGCTGCTGGTATCTACAGTTCCTGACCCCCAGGAGTCTGGGTAGTTGCAGGTGCCTCTTGTCTGGAGCCCTTTTTAAAATTCAGGGCATTTTTGTTGGTAATTAGATCATGAATTTCTTTTGTTGTTTCATCTACTCTGGATCTTTCAGAGGGTGAAGAGGTTCACTGCAGTGAAACAAGTCTGAGGGCTCTGCTTCTTGTTAGTGTGTTTTCCCCCAGTGCATTTTCAGAGGTGCATCAAATACACCAGGCAGAACAGAGCTGTAATTTGTTTCTTGTGTTAGCTTTTTTCCTCTCCACTGTTCGTGTCAAAACAAGCTGAGAAATACACGGGTAAATTTCCAAGTTACCTTGTTTATTTACCCATCCTCACAGGAAGAGTCCTGTGCTCTCTTAGCATAGTGCAAGTTGGCAAAGTTGGACTAATCACTTGTGTCTAAATTGGGTCTTGGTTAAAAACTTCCTGCTGGGATTTCAGAGTTTGAGATAAGAGCACCCCCTTTTCTTTGCCTGAGCTCTTAAATACTATTTTATTCCAGTGTTTCTAGGATAATTGAGTTAGTGCCCGTAATAGGGTTTACGTCCCTCACACTTGCGTATAATAGCCACCTCTGCAGGTCTGAGATTAGTTAATGTTGGTAATGCTACTTTAAATGTCAACTTATAAATTGTAATTATGTTTTAAATATCGCAGGAAGATTAAAAAAAATAGCATCATACGGCAAAGGTAACAGCGAAGGTGGTGGGTTCATTTCTCTTTAATAGACTTATGTTTCCCACCCTGATGTTGTTTACTGAAATACAATTTTATGCTTACTCCAAGTGTGAGAAACAGGAGTGAGAACTTTGGAATTGGCCTGAAAATTGATCTGTGACTGCTGACCTTTAAGCATTCCAATAGCTGTTAATTTACAGCTATGTTGTTTCCCCCCGCTCCAATTGACCAGCATAATATTCAGTAGTCTTTGTAAGTGGTGTATGTATGATAACTTCATGGTACAATAGTGTTTTTTCAGATGATGGAAAATGGACAAGACGTTAGTGTTAGGCCATTTTGGAGTAGGGTGGAGAAGCAAAGTGGAATTTCTAGTGTATGAAAATTATGCGTTGGAAACATCCTGGCTGGTCTGAGAGGCTCCAGCCACACCAAGCCAGGAAATGCAAATATTCGCAATAGCCTTTGTTTTCTTAAAGCTTCCATGTGTTACTTCTGCTTCTTTCTGCTGTTTGAGCTGTGAGTGATGCCCTAGCTTACACAGAGCCGTGGTGGGAGTGGTTTCATCCTGTATCATTCAGACTTAACTTGCGTATTTGGTAGATAGCTACAATAAAGGCAAAGCAAAAAACACCTGAAGCTTTTGTATCTACATATTCAACTTCGCTGGTTCCAGCATGAATCTCTGTTAAAAGAGACTTGTAAACTTTCACAGTAAGATGCGAAATGCTTGGGGAAGGTTGCTACCTTCGTGCAAAAGTGGCAGTGTAATTTCTTTCCTTTACCTTTTTTGACAGGCGTATCAAATAAACTGGGCACATGAATAGAGTTGGTGACGTGTGTGGCAGTAAGCCCATCGCTGAATGAATCTAGGGAACGTGAATGCATTGGTTGCTTGAAGGAGGAATTCAGTGGTGTGGAGGGTTTTGTGTTTTGTTTTACTTTTGGCTTGGAGTGGAATAAAGGAGAAGTGGAAAAGGAAGCCTTTTGTTTACAGTAAAACAATGCTGTGAAGTAGACATCATGATGTTAAACAGGAGTCTAAACATGGCAAATCTAGGCAGACTCCATCTGGCCATGTCCACAAGTCCGTCAGATCAGACATCCCTAGCACAGGCTGCTGGAGTCTTGAGTTACTGTTGTGTTCTCCCCACGAATTCAGAATAGCCTTGGAGACTCTCTCCCAGAACTTTATTATTGCATGAGATGAATGATTTAGTGACTTGACTGTTATTCAGTGATGCAGTGCATCTTCATTAACGTTTCTTCCTTGATAAATCTGTGATGTTTTCATTTTGAATGTTAATCTCTCTGAGTTACATTACATGCAAATAATATGGGTCTAGAATTCTAAATGCAGTCAAAGCACAGCCTCCTCTTAGAGGCAGAATTTAATACAGTGAATCTGTCAGAAAGAAAAATGTGTTGTTACTATGTTAGTTTCTGGCATATTTTGTAGTGGTTTAAAGTCTATTGCATTATTAGGACATTTTTCATTTCTGGGTAATCCCTATTGCTGTTTGGTGTTTGAACACAGGTTACTGTGGTTTGGTTTGTTTAGTCCCAGAGGAGTAGTTGTGATTTGTTGAGGCACAGGTTTCTAACAGACAATGGTTACAAGCAGGTGCACGTGACCCTTTGAAATGGGTTTCATTTTACATGCAGTGTATTAAGGATGTAGCATCTGGCTTGTGTTGGAAGTTAAACTTGGATAAATGTGTTTATGGGACAGTTTAGGATTTTAACTATTATTAAAGGAAATTCTTGTTAAAAGTGCTTTCCTAGTGCTGAGGTTATCCTAATACTTACTTTGAAAGAGTTTATTTTAAAGCTGTCAGCCTTGTGTTTGGATGGCAGCCTTAGCAATAATGCTTTTATACGTCACTTAGAACTAGTGTGGAGCCTTGTTTTTCTTTTTTCCAACCTGACAGGAATTTAGTATTTAACAGCACTTTAATAGCACTTTAAGAAATTCTGGCTGCTCCAGAGGGCAGTGCTTACGCTGCAGCTCTCTCCTGTGGCAGAACTATGGATGTAGGGGATGGCGAAGAGTGTTTGTGTATAATCTCATTGAGCAGAGTATGTCTGAAATCAGCATCAGTTTGTCCCGTGTCCTTGGCTGAACTGAGCTTCCTTTTGCGTGTCATGTGGCACCTGCATCTCTGCGTGTGCTGCAAATATACTAGTTCCAGAAGAGGGGGGTGTTTGGATTTTCAATTTGGGCAGCGCTGAATTTCACAGTAGAGAACTGGGGGAAATCATTGAGCCTTGTTAAGAAGGGCATGGCAGCCTCTGTGTGTGCGTGTTTGGTACTAACTCTAGGGCTCAGTAGCTTACTCCAAATTTCCAGTGCTTGGTGAGACTCAGAGCAGCTGTCAGGAGCATAGAGCAGCCTGAAAGCAGTTGTGTATACTTGCAAGAGAGATTCTTTTTTCAGTGTTTTTATTCTGTGCTTCTGAGTATGCTTTGGGAAATAGAAAATAAAAACTCCATCCAAATGTTTAAGGGTTAAGACTCTGAAAACCTGAAGGGTGTTAGCTAGTTATTTTGGTGTCCTGATGGCAAAATCTGCTTTTATTTTCACATATATTATATATATAAAAAATTATTAGTTTTCATAAATTAATATCTGGAACTGCAAAACAGAAGGAAAATTACCTGTCTGCATTAAAGTTAAATACTGGGGGGTGTATTTTGGTTTAGAGCTGAAAAACTCCCAGGTATGGGGTGCACTTTTCCAGTGCAGCTGCAGGTTGCCATCGGAACGGGAGTCTGGCTCATGCTCCCGTGTTTGCAGCCATGTGCTTCTGCCACTTTGCATTACATCTGTGGATGGTGTGACTGCAGGATAAGTCAGCGCAGCTCCTGGAGCCAGTGGCAAACTAATCCATGTCCCCAGAAGGTTAATTTTCTATTAAGCCAATTGTGCTTCCTGATCTACCTCGCATCCGTCTGATTGCTAGACCTGATTTGAGAGAGGAACAGCTGCAGGCCTCTTATTGTTAGGTGCAATATGAAACCTTCCAGCTCGCATTGATCAGTGACCGTGGTGTATAATGGTGCTGCTGCTTTCTTCCCCATTTCATGTTTCAGTACCTTCCTCACTCAAACCCCTGCACACCTGTAACACATACGTTTGCTGGGTTTACCTGTCTTTGTGTGTCCCGTCTTGACGATAATCGATTGCAATGTTCTAAAATGTATAAATTTCATTAACTGAAAGTAAATTCTTAGTTTATGATCATGTTCTGTCACTTTGTTCATCTGCAGAAAAAACACCTTCAGAGGAAATGAAAATTGGAAGGAAATGAAAGCTTTTTTTTAAAAAAAAAAATCCTCGGAGATTAATTGTAAAATAAAATTTAACATGAGCAGTTGGGATAAAAAAATTTATTCCAAAGGCTTGATTGAGGAAGTTATTACCTCAACAGCTGTATCTGCAAATGTGCATGGCGTTATTTACAGCTCTTTGTTCGATGAATAGTTGAGGACCTCCTGGTTTATATCTTTCCATGTGGGAATTAGGCAGGTCCAAGGAGGGAATGCAAGCAGAGAAGTACGTGTTTCTCTGTAGCGTGCCAACAATGGAAGAAAACAGTAGGAAAGGTTTGCAGTGCTGAGCTCTCCTGCTGGAACCTGTGCACGGTGTGCTGTTTGCTGTCGCAAATGTTTTTCTCAACCAACTAAATAAGTTTAGGAAGAGTTTTATACGAGGTGGAGAAAAGTACGTCATGACAGCGCTGGGTTCAAACACCCCAAATGATTTCTGGGTCCCAGGGGCAGCCATCCGAAGGCAAGGAGGGGCGTGTGTGTGGGTTCGTTTGTCTCCCTCCCTCTCCCTCCCCCAAGCAGGCTCATTCCAATCAGCAGTGTAATTGGAATGCAACCACAGTCTGGAGGAGGAAGGGGAATTTTTGGCAAGGAGAGGCAGAGCAGTTGGGAGCTTTATTCAGATTAAAGCATAGACGACCATTCATTATCAGTACAACACACATTAGCAACAGCATAGCATTGTGTTTCTACAGCTGGGACTTATTTTAGTGATTGTATTGCGCTGTGTGTTACATGCAAACAACTGGGATCTGATCACAAAAAGCAATGCTAATGGCTTTCATTAAAAGATGGTGTTTCTGTAGGGGGAAGAAAGACTTGTCTTCAAAATGAACTGTTGTGGTAAAAATTGATAGGCAGCCTGTTTTTCTCCTCGCTATCCCATGTGCTACATATGTTCTGGAACAAGCACTCTTTCTGGAGAGAACCCCTTGGGGAAAGAAAAGAACAACAGGAATTATAATGTTAAAACTGTTGGTTGGATGCAGAAGGCTGGACTGGTTCTATGGTGATGACACATGAAAAGCTAAAAGATTAGAAAGCGTAATCTTAGCTTTGGACCAGGCTTCTTTCCTCCCCCTATAAACTTGGGGCTGTCTGTTGATTCAGTACTGGTTGCTTATGGATGTCTGACATGAGATGGGGGGTGTTTTCTTAAGTCACTTACTGAATTTTAATGTGCTGGTTATGTGTTTGATACAGGTTGAATAAACAGTTTGATATAGGTTGGAAATGCAAGATCACCACCCTTAAATGTCCCAGTTCCTTAAATTGAGGTAGCGTTTTCGTTTTTACAGTTGCCTGCCTCAACACTCACTCTATGTCTGTTATCCAGCAGTTGGAGGTGAATCATTGAAGTCTCTTAGATGTACTTAAGATGTGGTGTGTTTCTGTGAAATCTCGTAGATCTTTATCACTTTTCACTTGTTTTCATTGCAGGCTTCCTACAATTACAGTCTGCTTTATTTCATATTGCATTCTTCTTCCCTTTAGAATGCAGACCTTGTGTTACAGATATACTTGTTAATCGGAACTAAACATACCCTTTAACACTTACATCAATAGTGGTAATGTGTAACATGGGATACCTTCAATGACAACAGGCTGATGTCATAAAAAGTCTGATTTTTCTGTAAAAAATGATTCCAAAGTAAGAAGCAGCTGTAATGAGTTCTTCAGTAGCCAGCAAAGAGAGCAGGAAAGCTCAAGAAATGAGGGAAATACTTATCTTCCTATAAAATTCACGTTCTCAGTAATCACATTCCTTTCACTTTATGGGTTCAGCTGATTATTTCATACCTCTCTTTAGTTGCATGTAAATTTCAATAGCTAACACAAAAATTAGATTACAGGAGTTGGAGGATAGTAAATATTTTGCATTTACTTGCAATAGTTAAATCATTTTTCATTCTTTGTCGGTCACTGGAGTGGTAAATCAGAAAAAGGAACTTGGCAAATGGTTCACTTAATTCCTATTTTTGAGTATTTGAGAACTATGTGTAACAACGCTGTCAAGGAAAGAGACTAGGAAGCTTTATAATATTATGCTCTTTTCATGTTTCTGTGGCCTGACTTGAGTAGCATATGTTTGAATGAGATCATGAGGCGCAGTAAAGAGATTTAATGAACGTATAGTATGTAAAAGTGATGTGCATGTTTGTCTTGGCCCGTATGTATTGTTCTTTCATATTGGAATATTAATGTTCTCCTCTGTGTAGACTACCCAGGAAGTCTGTAACAAATACAAACCATAGCAATCCACTGACTCAGTGGTACTTTGTAACAAATACTTAATCTACATCTCTGTGCTAGCAGCCACTGATGTATTTTGATGATGCACTTAAGGTACAATGCTCCCCCCTTTTTGGTTCCAAACCAGCGTTGATATATGCAGGCTCTAGTTTGTGCTCTTGTTTCTGAAAACCTTTTGTGCAAATTCAGCTTAAGAGTTTTTCTTTTCACAATAATTTAAATTAAAAAAAAGTTTTAAAGCAAGCACATAGAAATAACAGATAACCTTTGTCAGTGCCCTTGTGCCTCTAGAGGATCTATTGATGGTGCAACTGTGTAGATTTGTGGGTTCAGGTCCAGAGCCATTAACATTTTAACTTGGCTTTGTCAATGGAAATAAATCTTGCCATGGTTCTTCCTGGGTTTTGGCTCTTTAGCTCAAATTTGACATAGGATAGAGGCCTCAAAGATAATTAAGTCCCATGAGCGTTCTGAGAATCATTGCCTGGATGAAGACGAGACCCCTAGTAGTGACCTGAAATGGGAGGAAAAAGCTGCAGCAGCAGATCCCGTGTTGCAAGACCACTGGAGAGTCTGCGTAGGAGAGTGTCTGTCTAAAGGCCCTACCGGTGGGAAAAGCCTCAGCTAGCTTTCGGTCAACCATAAAACATAAATCCATAGGAAACCAAACTTCCTTAGTTTTTATTCTCAAGGAACTATTAATCAGTTGGTTATCAGAATATTCAGAATAGGTTATAATACTGTCTTGAAACTGTTAGAAAAGTGGAGCATAAACTGTGGTACTTTATCACCAGTGAGGAAAGTTTTGTCCAAAAAAGAGTCCTGAGATAGGTTGGAGTTCTGTGCATGGACAAGATTGTTTCCCTTAGATCGGAGCTGATGCCTCTGGGACCTGGGCTTTTTCACCTAGAAATACCTGGCAGAGAGGATGTTGTTAATGGAAGATTTCTCAGCATCTCTCCTGTTTTGTTAACCTGACAAAGCCAGAGTGGGTTGACATCTGACTTCCCTTAAATGTGGTTACTAGAGAAGAAGTCTTGAGCCAAAAATGCTAGTTTGTTCACTCGTGGCTAATTGTTGGGAAGCGGTTATTAGTCTGTATGTTGTGTGTGTGCCTAGTCTTATAAAAATGAGACTTTGGTTAAATCCCACTGGCAGGCTTGCTTTCTATTTTGAAAATAAGCGTTTATAATTAGTTAACCTTCCAACTTGTCTTTCAAAAGATTAGTCAAACCTCTTTATTTTGGACATGATACAGTTTCAAAACATGCTCTATGAATTTTGACTTTTACTATTGGATTTAAAACCTTCAGCTTCACTTGACACTTCCTGTTTCTTATAATGGGTGAAATTGTGCAAATAATTGTATCTTTGGAGATCGTTAAAACAGTGGCCATCTATGTAAGCGTCTATTTTACTCTTAAGTTTCTCATCACTAGATCAAAGTTGGCTGATGAGCTGTGACCTGTTTCAGTTCTTGGGCTGAGCGGTGTATGTTGACAGCTCAGGCTGAGCATATTCTTGGTTTAATAAAATCTTAAAGAACTGCAGAAGCATTTTTCGAAGTTTATCTTATTGTCTGTTTCTGTAGTGTATTCTAAGCTGGTATCAATTGTATGGATAGAGTAGAGTTTCAATTGCTGGGCACATGGAAGTCTTCAGTAACTGTGGATTTTTATTGCACCATTCTAAGTACCTTATTTGAATGTTTTGTGGAGCAGGCCGTGATGTGACAGTCTGCTGTACATGCTTGAACTCCAGGTATTAGAAATACCTGAGATGTTTGGCTCTCTCTAAGTCATTAATAGGTGTCCCTTTCTGTTTTACAGAGAACTAAAACTCGTTAGACTTTTAAGCAGGTTTTACAGTGCTGCATTCCCATGGAAAGCAGTTTCACAAAAATCAACATCTTTATGAACATAAAAATTGGGAAAATAATTCCATTGATTTTAGAATAATATGCAGCCTTGTGCTAACATGCAGAGTGATGCCGGGTGGTGCTTTCCACCCTGATCTTGGAAATCTCCATCAGAGTGCTCATGGACAACGTCTGCTCTACTTATTTGGGCAGATGCTGTTAAAGAAACTGGAGAATGTGCAGCGCTGCAGGATCACTTTCAGGGTGTTCTATGGGGAAAGCATGAGCAGCTTTGTCTGGTTTGAGGTGGCGTCCGTGGGATGCAGTTATTGGATGCACTTTTCTGTCTTTGCATTTCCTGGTAGTAATAAATATTGGCAACCTCATAGAAAAAGTATCCACAGGGGTCATATAGTGAGGAGTCTTTTGCAGCACTGATCCCGACCAGATACCTCTTCCTCCTTCCCTTTTTCTCCTTTTTGTGCTAGCTGTGGGAATTCGTGCTTCACTCAATATGCAAGAATCCTTGTGTGTTATCAGTAAATATTTTAATGTTTCACAGGGGAGTCTGGTATTTCCTACTTGCTAAACCTGGGATAATAGATAAGCATATGTAGTTGAACAGTGGTGCGTTTTGTGAGATGTGTACCTTGGCGTCCTTGTATCAAAGTTGTCCTTTTGACCTCTTATTTATTGATTTATTTTATTTCTTTATTTCTTACTGTGTTCACATAGAGATGGTTTTCCCCTTGGTATTTTTAGTTGCCAAATGTTCCTCCCTTTATATTTTAAACAAAAAAGGCTGAAATAGTTACTAGCTTCTACAAATAAAACATTATCTTCAGAGCCATCAAACCTCTCGCACTGGAAGTTAGTCTACTCCACCCGAATGTTTTTCAGGTAAAAATGCTTATTTAGTTACCACTCAGGGGAACAGAAAAGCCTGAACTGCCTAATGCACTATTTCTTACGGTCAAGGAAGCTTTTGCTGGTCTGTAGAACTGAACCTAATATCCTGCTTATGTAAAGCCGATAATTTTTTGAGCACAATGTTTTGTGTCACTGTTTGCTGGACTAGTTAGACGTGATCCAGTTCCCTCACTTGGTAAACACAGAGTTGGCAAAAGAGTTGAGGGGGGGGGGGAAACTGCATGTGAAACTATTGCCTGAGGATAGCACCACCGTATCACGTGTACTGTAATCTACCTGAAGGTGAAATGCCAAAAGATGATGCTTCTGGCTCAGCTTCTAGGTCTTATTTTACATGACAACATAAATGATGTAGGAGCGTGATTCGTTCATGTTCACTCATTTTGAGCAGGATTTTCTGGAATGCTGGGCAGGTAAAGTGGGGAATCAGTGACTTAATCCTGTATTTCTGTTTCTCTTGCAGTACTGTGTGCAAAAAACTTGGTGAAAAAGGATTTTTTCCGTAAGTAGCTGTTAAAGTTTTTTATATACACGAGGTATATTCTGCAGGTTCTGTGCATCAGTGTTTGCTCGTGATCATTGTATTAAGCTATTTGCATTGAGGGGCTGGGAGCTTTCAAGTTTTCACATCATTTTATTTTAGGGCTTCTAATTTTTTCTTAGGTGACAATTGTCACAGTTTCGTAATAATAATTAAAACCCTGACACACTCTCCCTGGTTTTGGTGGGAGTGGGAAACAAATTTACTCTCTCAGGCAAATTGCATGTTTTTCAATTACACGTATTTATTAAAATGTTTTTCATACAAGAACTTTTTGTCCAGCAGACGGAGGTACATCTTTACTATTATGTCATAATCCTTACCTCCTCTGACATTATGTTTTAATTAATTTTAATAATGTTTTGAAAGAAGGGCTAAGAGGTGGATGAAGGAGGCAGAAAGGAATGTTATTGGCTGTGTAAGCATGCACACACACATCACCTGCCTGCTGCCTCCCACTTGGGAGCAGGCAGAAGTCAAAACATCAGACCGGAATATGGAAAAGAACTTGAAGAAGGGATGATACAGATTTATATTGGAGTTTGTGATACTTCTAGAACTTGCTTTGTGTCTGGATTTTTGTATCGATGTAAGTTTCCTGGTGTTTAACAATTTAATAATACCTAAAAAACTCTCTCAAGACTTGAAATCTGTGATGCAGTTCTGTACTGAAGCACAAATCACAAGGTCCTGTTCCTCCCCTTCCCCACATGCTTTGCCTTCATCCTCACGTGCTTTGTCTGACACTTGCCTTGAGCCACTGCTGCTTGACTGACTCCCTCTGAGTCACCTGAGGAAGCGGAACTGGTGCAAAACTTGTGCTACAGAAAGTGTGAATAATGGTTCAGCACCTTAGTTCTTTCAGCTGACTCACTGGGTACTCGGGTTAGGAATTAGTGTGAGGGGAAAAAAGGATAGGACCGCATGACTTAGGGGCATTAGTGGTGGGACCATCCCTTTTGGTGTCAGTTAATGGCTCGGTTAGAATAGCAGTTGCAGTCAAGCTAAGCATAGGCTGTTCTGATCCTGCTTCTTTCCCTCCCTCAGCTGCCTAGTTTGTCACCATCTTTACACTGATTTTTGTTGAACCTGTGTTCCATGTTTCCAAGCTACTAAGCTGGCAGAAAAAGAAGTAGAAAGCAAAGTGGACCTCAAAAGCAAGACTAACCTGTTGTAGGTGATTTTCTGTAGTACCAGTAACAACCAAAAATCATGATTTTAATCCATCTTGGAAACAAGAAGATCATAAACCTGTTTTCTCTGCCTTTTGCTGAATACTTTGTATACTGAGAACTTACTGAGTCTTAAATTATGAAGATTAAGGTGTTTGGATTGTTTTTTCCCCTCATGCTTGACTTGCACAACTTACTCTATGTCAGCGAAATAAATTGCTAATTTAGCAATTTCCTGTGCTTCATATGTTATGTTATTCTCATCCATTAAACATGGCTCTCATTTAGGAATAAAGGCAATTTCAAATAAAATATTTTCCCTTTTCTAAAGTAGTGCAGTGGTACAAGACTTTAAAGCATCCTGATCCATTTGCTGATTTTCTTCTTTTCCTCCTCTTAGGACTTCCTGATCCATTTGCTAAGGTTGTGGTGGACGGATCTGGCCAATGCCATTCTACAGATACTGTGAAGAATACACTTGATCCAAAATGGAATCAGCATTATGACCTGTAGGTGGTAACAGTGATAACCAAAGGTTTGAAGTGAAATTCTCTAAAGTACACAGAAATTGTCAGATATTTGTAATCATGTCCTATTTAGAGCTAGGAAAATATCCCAGAGTTTATTAGAAATTATTTGTTGAAAATAATCCTTTCCCTCTCAAAATTTTCTGCATAATAATTTAACCCTTTTTATTGTCTTGCCTGTTAATCATTACTTTCTGGAAATGTATTTCCATTGATAAACATCAGTCACTTAGTCTTCAGTTCCTGTTTAAAACAGCAGTAAAATATTAGATCTCTTTGACACAGCAACTCACTCCCTGGCTTTTATCTTAAGGTAGCTCTTTACTGTAGTATACCTGATGTCAGGTTTTCTTCTGCACCAGATAGTATGATAATCGACTTTTCTGGGGGGAAGAGGAATAAAATAAGCACCTGATGGCAAACCTCACAGATTACAGAACTTAATCTTTCTTCTCATTAAACCTAGGAAACACTAGGTTTTTAAAGCTCCTAACGTTTACCCTAACAACACACCATTGCATGGGAACTCTGGTCTCTGCCTTATGACTCTTCCACCATTACAGGAAATGCTTTGCACACCAAGCGTGACAGATGGAGTCTCAGTGGCAGTGTGCCTGCTCCTGCCACCACGCAGCGTAGGAAACCAACCAGAGGAAGGTGCAGTTATGTGAATTGTATTAAAAGAAAAATCCTGCTTGGTTTTTTCCTACCATGAAGATTTCTGTCAGTTTTTGAATAACTGGCAGGCCTGCGTGCAGTAAAACTGTCTCTTGGTTGTGCTGGGCTGCTTGAAATGGAATTTGTACAACACCTTAACACTGCTGCTAATTAAGTGTCTCGTGTATCATGTGATAACGTATGCAAATGGCACAGTATGATGGATCTGTTGTGATGTATTTATGCACTGATGTCTGAATTAAGTTGCTAATTCCAAAGGAATTTTGTGGCTTGCTAACTTGATTCAGCATAACAGATAGTCTGTTGTATAAGATTTTTTTAAAGACTTCTGCAGTTACAATGAACAAAAAAAAAGGTTTTGCTTTTGCCTTTTGCCTTACGTGGTTCTGAGTTCAGATCGTAGCCTGAGAGGAAGCAGTTGAATTAGTTGCTCAGATTCTTCAGCCTAGATGGGTGTGTGAAGGGGGGTGGGAATTTGGGAGGCTTTCCAGAAAGAAATTGCTAAATAGTTGCTGTCTGGATGCAGTTTAATGTCAGTAGAATACCATGCTTGCCCTGGATGTATTCCCCTTCCTTATTTCCAGTCTTGTTTGTGTTTTCCTTATTGTTCAGGCCTTTCCTCAAAGCTCTGAATAACCAGACTTAGCACATTTACAGACTTTCTCATGTTCAGAGCATTTAAGCACTACCTAGCCAGCACTTGTGAAACTTAATAGGTCCCCTTTTTCTCTTCTTTCCCTTTCCTTTTGTTCTGGTGTCCTAGGTCTGCTTCAGCCTTCCCAGTCTTACACGTGCCCTCAAGCCTCCTCCAGTCCTCCCCAGCACCCTCTGCCCTTAAGGCATAGCAAGTCATTTGGTCTGTTTACTTTTAAAAGATACTTGTATTTGAGCTCCACCAAAACCCAGTCCTGGTCCTGTCTTGACTCTGTGCCCTTCGAATCTGCATCCGAGGCTCTGTGGTTTCCTTCTGTGTTATACCTCTCAAAAGTAATCTCGTGCAACTCCTCCTGGTCCCAGAATCTGCAAGTTCTAGTGCTGCTTGGTACCTTCCCATTCTCAAGTCCCTGTGCTGCCCTGGCAGGATCGCCTTTCTCTCCTAACCTTCCAGCTCTCCTTTGCCTAGTTTTTGCTAATGATCCTGGATTTTTCTCAGGGAGAGAAGGGCAACAGCTCTGCTTGTTGGTTTAGACAATCCCATCTTAGATTTGACTCTTAAATTGCTGTCAGACAGCTCCTTGCAGCACCTTTGCCTTCTTGACGTGGTTGTTTAAACCAGTTTGCTGATGCCCTTTGCATTTAGGTTGAAACCATTTCTGGGTTGTGTTTGCAGATCTGGCCATGCCAGCTCAAGCACATCAGTCGTACAAGTCTCTCTTGAACTTCTTACATGGGTATGTTAAGAACATCTGGAGTAGAAGCCTGCTTTGGCTTGCTGCTTGCTTGGTGCAGCTGCTTTCACAGTGTCTTGTAGGCTCAGCTCAGCATTGGGCTGGGTTGCAGTGGGGAGGAGAAAGGAGCAGCCAGTCAGTGCCACGCATCTGTGCTGTGTTCCTGTCTAGGCCACAGCCTCTGGATGGTTCTCTTCTGACAGTCCGGAGGCTCCAACGCTCTTCAGTTGCTACCAGAGATGCGAGCAATGGCAGGGTGAAGGCAGAAAGAAGAGAAGAAAATTGGGGTGGTATTTTTTGTTGTCTCTTCCCCTCCAAAGTGAAGAGCTGAGCTCTCAAAGCATAACCATTATATTAGAAAAACTTCAGAAATGGGAAAATGTAGAAACAAATGAAGTAATTTGCCCAGGTCAGAAAGAGAGTCTGTGACAGCATGGGTTAAAAATAGGGAATTCCTGGCTTCCAAGCCCGAGTTCGTACCTCTTGATGTTACATTGCCCTCTCTTTCTGGAGGGAGTACATCTGGTTTGGGATCAGGAAGAGGTGTGTTTTTTCAGGAATTTTTTTTTTCCACTTTCTTCATTCCGCTTTTCTTGCATATAATGCATGTATAATGCCATGGGGATGAACAGTCACTTGATATCAAACCTGAGTGGTACGTTGGCTCAGGAGGAAATACCACCTTGGCAAAGATAATTTTAGTTAGACAAAGTACCAATTGTCTCTGTGCTTTGAATTTTGATTGAAATTTTAGGGGGTTGCAGTATGGCATGTACTTCATTCTTGTTTAGAAGTGCTAAGAGTGCTAATTTTCCTTAAGATTTGCAAACGCACAGTTCTTATTCAAAGTTGAATGTTATAGATTCGGGATCTATACGAGTTCAAAAATACGTATGGAAATGGAATTTCCAGGTTTCCATTTCATTAATCCAATTCCTGTTATCTCTGAAGTAACAAAGCTGTGAAATAGACATTACTGATAGAGTTGCATAAAAGAAAAAGCTCCAAGAACTTCAATTGTGAGGAGGAATTACGAGAGCATCTGTCAAAATGAGAAGGATGTGATTTTTGTTTCTGTTTGGTTTCTTTTTTCTAAACTCTCTTTAGTTTTTGGAACATTCTTTTTTAATAACAAATACAGTTCCTAGTGCAGGCTTTTATGTTGGAACTTTATTGCCAGATGATGTAAAACAAATGTAACTTCTCCAGCGAATGAATTGGAAATGACAGCTTGTCCTACCGTCACTCTTGAAATGCAACCGTGTATTTTCATGCCTGAAATTATGCAGATGAAACATGTTGCTATAAAGCCAACCAGCAGTTACTGAGCTATTTCTTTTCTTCCTTTGGAAAAAAAGACAAGTCGTCTTTATTTGGAAAATGCAGCTTGTCTTCCTTATTTCTTTTAAATGCGTGAACCACTCAGGTTTTCTGGTGCAAAAATCATAGCAGGTTATGAGAGTCATATAGAAGTCCTCACCTGTTTGGTGTGGATGGCTGACTGTCTGCATCTCGACCCTGAGAGCCTCACCCTGAAATGTTGCAGTAATTCTTGGAAACTGTGTTGTATATTCAGCTGTTCTGCATATTATTCAGACTGTTCTGTTATGAAATTGTGTTTAACCATATACCTTTGACTTTTTTAAAGCAACAAGGAAAACTGGAAAATTCAAGACAGGTCATAAGTCTTTATATTTAAGTGCACCTAACTTGTTCTCATAAGAATTTATTTTAATTACATGAAACATTGTAGACTGCAACTGTGCACGTGAATACCCATCTTCATCTTTCGTTTCTTTATGCAAAACTGGCATTGTCAAGGTTGTAAGGCCAAAAATCTGACCTATATAATACGATCAGTCTACTATCACAAAACTTGGGGGGGTGGGTGGGTGTCGTGTGATGTTTGTGGTTTGCTTGGGTTTGTTTTAAGTGTGCACTGGTTATTTAAAACTATGCTCATGGGTATGTGCCTACAGTTAGGCTTTTCTGTCTTCTTGGGTCAGTCCCTGTCTGCAGGTGGAAAAAAGAAGCTAAGTTCTGCTTTTTGGAACAGGAAAAAGGGGAGAAGTGTTAATTGAGAACTTACCTCATCACAGCTGCAATTTTAAACCATGAGAGTTAGTTCAATTGTTTGGTTTGCCAACCTTGACAGTATCATTTCTATCGTTATGAAACTATTAAGATGTCTTAAAGCCGTTCAAGTCTCAGTCAATTGAGAGTTGGTTTTAGATGTTGGTTGAGTGAGTTTGATCAGTTTTCCTTCAAAACCAAGAAAACCCACTTGGAACTATACTGCAGAATGTCAAAATTTGTGGTCTGGGAAGGGAGAACTAAAAGCATTTCTTGGGATCTAATCCATAGTTACAAATTCATTTTCCTCAGTTTGAAATAACTAATAATTCAGTGTTGACAGTCGCTTCTTTATTTTAGGTGTTTTGAAGCTATCCTCTGGAAGTTTTCAAAACAAAGACTATCTCACACAGTAATTGTTTGTGAAGAGCAATGCTTCAAACAAAAAAGCAAAGATAAAAGAGCCTGCAGTGTCCCCAGGTCCATGCAAGGCACATTTAGGTTTTGCAGATCCTTTCAGTAGTGATGCTGTGAGGAGGCAGCCCATATGTGAGCAGGGGCCAGGAGGGGAATGTGGCATGTCTCACCTGAAATTCTATATGAACTTCTTGTCATGGGTCACATTCTGAATATATAATGTATGTTACAAACAGGGCCTTTCTGAGGCTTTCTTAATAGCAAATTAGCTTCCCAAAGATTTGTTAACTGCATATGTGTAACTTGGTTTGCCTTATATTTTCCCTGAGTGCTCAAAATAGCTCTAAAAGGGGGTGACTTGCATTGCTAGTGGTTGGAAGAGTATCCTGAAGAGCAGCAGCAGATGAAGTGCTGCACAAGGATGCTGAACTGATAGCTTCTGTCCTGGCATTTGAACTGCTCTGCCTGCTAGCGCTGCTCACAAACATGCTGCCATGAGCATTGCTGTTCTCTGTGGTTAGGCTGAGCATAGGCATGTATCTAAGCATGTTCTTAGCTGCTTAAAGAGATGTGGTGACTGGGTCAGCCCATGGTCTGTTCGTGTTACTGTTTTAACAGATTTAAGTAGACTTTGGATTCATGTGAATGCCTTCTTCCAGAATCAGGATTTTAGATTAGCTGTATTCAAGTAAACTCCTTCATAAGACATGCTTTCATTCAAGTGTAGTGTGTACATCTTATCTGAAGACGACTTGCTCTCTCTGCCAATACAGTGTGTGTTAAAGTTTAATGTCACAGTGGATAATCTTTTTTCCCCCAAGGTGATTTCTGGAGCATCTTCAAAGTATTCAGTAAGTGCCATTCACAGTTCTGTTTTTCCACATTTTTCAGGTACATTGGGAAGTCAGATTCAATAACAATCAGCGTGTGGAATCACAAGAAAATTCATAAAAAGCAGGGAGCTGGTTTTCTGGGTTGTGTGAGACTTCTTTCAAATGCAATCAACCGCCTTAAAGACACTGGTTGTAAGTAAGCTGAAGACTAGAGTTTGTTCTCTTTCAGCCCGAACTTTCATGCACAGCCTTTTGAAGAGTGACACTTACTTGAGCTTTGTATAAAGCTTGTATGTTCCAATGGGTAGTTTGTAATGGTGTTTTGCGTCTGAGGAAAGTACAAGCAGGATAGAGAAGGTAAACTATGGGCTTTGCAGTGCTTTTGCCCTGTTACCATAGACAGTGGTAAGGTCAGTGCCACAGTCTGGTTGTGGATTGTCAACGCTGAACTTAGTGTGTTGGAATTCCAAAGGAAAACAGATTCTAATTGCCTTCAAATTACCTTTTTTTATTACCTTCAAAAATGCAAGTCTTCAGGGATAAACAAAAGGGCAAATTTATCTTGAAGCCACATTTGTAGTTTAAAAAGTAATAGGCCTTCAAAATTAATGAGTACATTTTATCATATTATTTTGTAGTACTTTGAGCACTTTGTGTCTACTTTTCAAAAGTTAATTAACGTGTAAGATGCTGTTTTCTCATTATCCAAATGAGTACCATTTACTTCTGAGCAAAATTTGGTGCACTGTGATGGCAAAGTAGTGCTCAGCTAATCTAGATAATCAAAAAAAGAAGAAAGTGACATGCTGGTAGAGAAGCACTGTGGTTTTTACCTTCTGTAACAGGTTCTTAACTGCCTTACACTAGGCTGAATGGTACTTCAGTGAGCCTTTTAAAGCAGCAAAATACTGTGTGATTTACACTTTGTGTCCTTGTTCCCTAGATCAGAGATTGGATCTGTGCAAGCTTGGGCCAAATGACAACGATACTGTTAGGGGACAGATAGTAGGTAAGTAAGGGGTTTATCTTTTCGTTCGCTTGCAGCTTAATAGTAGCTACAGAGATGCCCTTCCTAGATGTCAATTTGTGTACTGGATTTCCCCCTCCAAGTTCAATATCTAGTTCCAGAGCCATTTGGACCTCAGGCTAAAAGTGTGTATGTAGACAATTAAAACAAACAACAAAACACCCCAAACCACTCAAAAAACCAAACAGCCCACTCCCCCGCCCCCCATATTACAAGTGTTGAGACAGATAAGACCATAGATAATGTGAGATTTATTCAGAAAGTTCTTAATTTCACTGTAAAGAACGGTGCCAGTTTGAGCCTGAGCTCCCTGTGAAAAACTGACTACAAATTCCTGGCTGTGGAGAGTTCCAGCAAAGCTGTGCTTCCTGTAGGTTTTGTGAAAGGATGAAACATCTTGCTGCAACAGGAGCGAATTGCTGTCTGGGATAACTTGCTCAATTCATTTTGTGTTTTCACGGGTTATTAACAAGTCTGTCACCAGCCTCAGTAACTGTGCTTTGTCATTCTGCAAACTCATAAACCTTAAATAACTTAAGAATTTGAAAGAAGCTGGCAAATTGAAAAACAAGTATCCACAAACAGCTTCATAAGCACTCTCTTTTTGGTGCATTGTAAGTTGTTTCAGAAGGCAGCTTAGGAAGTAAAATTAAAAACAAATGAAGTTGATCAGGATGAGGAGGTCTTTATTTTTATGACAAGATGTTAATGAGAATATTTGGACTTGGGGAGGGGAAGAAAAGTGAATTTGCATGCTCAGCTTTATGTTCAGTTCCTAATTCGAATAATATCCAAGCAGCATTCTTGTTTTGTCAGCCAGGGAAGCTATTGAAATACCAGTCAGCAAATAAGGGCTTCAGTGTATTCGTTTGCTGTCCACAATATGCTCTGTTGAATAACATGTATGACTTCACCTCTTTATGTTGCTTTAACCATCTGTCTAGCATCTGATCCTCAAGTGTTATATTAAGATAAGTTAGGTGGCATAGGAGAGTCAAATGATGGTAAAAATGTGGAATCATAAGTGCGTTGCCAGCACTTCAGACTGTTCTTAAATATTAAGTTTTCTATATGAGCATGCACAGAAGAGTAAAGGATAAAGCAGTCATTTTTCTGGAGTGCATATGTTGTAGGTTTTCGTTGCTTTTGGGGTTTTCTCCAGTATACCAGTCCCCTGCTCATCGTACAATCTCGTTTGTGGAGTTCCTTTTAAGATCTGCTCCAGCAGCTGAGATCCACTGCCCACAGCAGCCCTTCAGACATGACACTGCAGGGACTGTACCCTCGCACCATGACATGCTCTCATGCTGCCCTCCAGAGTATGCAACATGCATCCTTGTCATCATGGCTTGAGAATGCTGGCGTTAATTAAACAAGCAAAACAAACCCCAGAAACACCCCAGAGCAGAAAGGCCTCCAAGCTATTGGAATGCCAGATGGGAAGCCTGGGGCAAATACGGAGCAGTGTGGGCATGGCAAATACACTTCAGGTTGTCAGAGATAACTAGTCAGCATTGCAGGCGTAAACTAGACTGACCAGTTGGCTTAACCTGATGTAATCCTGAAAAGTGATGTAGCCAAAGCAGCATCAGCTTTGTTGGCATGCTGTTGGGGCTGTCCCTCATTAGCAGGAGCTGCTGGATAGTGTGTTGTACCTAGAAAAAACACAGCTTGTCAGCTTACAGTAGAGGCTGAGAACAAATCTGTATGTTCTGCTTTCTGGGGTTACTGTCAGAAAGGTCAGGTTTCCTCAGTCATGGCTGGGTTTTAATTTAATGCATCCTTGGTAAGATTCTGGAGACTCCTGTCTCTTTTTATTTAGATTGTTTTAATCTCTTTATACTCTAATCTTTCTTCACTAATGCAGTGTTCTTGGATGGGTGAATGAGTGTGAATAAAACGAGATAATTCCTCTGCAGTAGTTACATAGTGGAGAAGTCTTGATGAAAAGTAAGCAAGAAGTTAGAATAAGTTACAAATACACTCTCAGTCCTTCTAATGATAAGCTGGCTCTATTTAAGAGGCTGTGGAAGACTGGAAAACAATATTGAAATGTAATTGATACCTTCAGCAGACGATAACTGTACAGATCAAGTGCACAGTGGGTATGCCTTTTTAACTTGAGCCAGGGAGCAAGGGGAGCTTCATCTTGAATACCTGGGGGTCTCTTCAAAGAGGGGAAGAAAAGGGGATGCTTGTGAATAGTGGATGCAGAGAGCACCTGTGCAGTGTCTTAATCTTGCAGCTCTCTTCTGTGCCACCATTTTATTTCTGATGTGGCGGTGCAGGAAAAAAATGAGACCTTACCCCTTACAGAATGAAGCCATACACAAACTTTGGTCCTTACATAGCTTCATAATGTTAATTTCGTGGAAGTCCAGGAGTTAATACTGATAAAGAATAAGGCAAGCAGGTACTGCTGGACTCCCTGGGTTGCTCTATTGAAAGCCCAAAATCCAAAGCTTCAAAACATGTTGTTGTCAAACGTTTGAACGCTGGCAAAAACCGCCAGTGCTACTACAGCTTTTAAACTGTGATCTTGACAAAAGTCGTGATTGTGTCTAGGTTAAGGTCTATGCGTTTATTTCACTGCATACATAAATAGGACTTGAAGACAGTTGTCCAGAGGTGCAGAAATGCCACCCCAAGAAATGTGTGCCACAGCATGTATTTAGCTTTTAAGCAATCGTTTTATTGTTAAAGGCAAAACAGGACATCAAAAAAAACCCAACAAGCCCACAGGGACACAAGTGTCATAAACTGTCAGATTGGACACTTGCAAATTATGATACCGGGAACAAAAGATGCCTAAAATAAAATCTTTGATTTCATAATTGTAGCACAACAGCTTCAGGCATAAATATCCTTTCCAATGAAACATGTAAAAAATGAAAATGAAATTTAAAAAGCAGTAATAGAGTTTTGCTGAGGGCAGTAAAGGCTTTTCAGGGTGCTGAGAGCTGCTTTGTGCGAGAGTTGCATTTGACTTCTTACCACCAGTGTTTCAAAGTAATCCATAAATCAGATGTGTAGTGCTTCTAGCAGTTAAATTTTGCCTGGTTTTATGTGTGCATGTGTGTGTTGAATCCCATGTTCACAGAAAATACGTAAGGAGGAGTCAAAACCAGACAGGAATTTCCTTGCTTAGCTCTTTCTATTAGCAGTTCTCCCGTTAGCAGTGGCACTAGTGCTGTCCCAGTCACCTTGCTGCCTCCAGATGAGTGTCACACTCATCTCATGTAGAGAAAAGGATTTGTGGGAAGGAAAAATACCCAGAACATGGCTCAGCTTTGTCCTCCAAGATGTACCATTTCTCTTTCAAATATAACTGCAATTTGCCTTCAGATGTCATATAATTAAAAATTCTTTTACTATCTTACCAGTAAGTCTTCAGTCCAGAGACCGAATAGGCACGGGAGGACAAGTGGTGGATTGCAGCCGGTTATTCGACAATGATTTACCGGATGGGTAAGCTCGCATCACTGTCATGTAAATACAGACACAGCTCATACAACAGACTGCTGCAGTAGTGAGAAGTCAGTGTACAATTAGGTTAACTTACTTTTATTCTTGTACTCAGAGTTCTACAGTTTTGGATTTAGGAGCAGGAGATAAGTCCACTGAGATACACAGAGTAGTTAATAATACGACCCTTGTGTTGTCTCTTCTTGGAAAATGGGAGGTGGCATGTATGAGTACATTCATTAAAAAGATACTCTTCTAAGCAAAAATATGTCAAATTATAGAACTGGTAAACTAATATAGTGTTAAATAACAGCCAGCAAACTGACTTCCTCCATGTAGTAGTTTTGTAGCAAGGTAGGAGCTTGATTGCCTTCTACAGCACTGTGCAGAGGTATACATAGTTATAAAAATGCATCACTTTTTCTTCTGTGTAAATTATAGTGAAGCAAACATGGTTGGAAAAGGCAGTGGAGCCTGAGTTCTTGCTGTATTTACCTGCCAAATGCTTGGTTTAGGGTTTTGGTTTGTCCCTGTGAGAGTTAATGACATCATTAACACCTAAACCAGTTTTGTGTATACAGAAAAATGTTCTGGTTTAGGTTCTAATGCTGTCATCAACCTTTTCAGAGCAAACACAGACCTTCTGAATGTGATTCTTGGCAGGTAAAGACAGGAGAAACTGCTTTTTCAGATTATGAATTTCGAAATACAAATCACCATCTTAAGTCCTAAACAGCATTCTTTTGTTAATTGGGAGTCTGAAGAAGTCAGAAACACTTCTGACAATGCTTTTAATTTTTCATTTCAGAGCATTCCTTGTATATATAAATATTGCTTACTTATTTGTGTAACTGCAAAACTGGCTGAATGGCCTGATGTAATTTGGAGTGCAAAAGTAATAATAATTAAAAAGTCATGTTATTTTGTGACTTTTTAATGAAAGCCAGTAGTGTATGAAGATGCTATGAAAGCACTTATTAGATTGGTGGCCCAAAGAAGTTAAATGCATTATTAAATATGATGTTTTCAAGAAGCTTCTTTATGTGGCTGTTGAGATTTAATTAGGATTCAAATAGGTATTGAACACAAAGGTGTGATACTGTTAATGATATGCCTGGTTCCAAGGGAAGAATGTGTAAAATCAATTCTGAGTTAACTTTCAGTTGTTTCCTGTTACCTCGTTCAGCTAACACTCATAACAGTGTAAGTCTTCCTGAGTTGGCATAGATGTTGGAAACATTTTGTGCCCTGGTTTCCTGGAAATACTACTCACTGCCTTATCTTTCCATGTCTGAATTCTAGGTGGGAGGAACGGAGGACTGCTTCTGGAAGGATCCAGTATTTAAATCATATTACACGAACAACTCAGTGGGAGCGACCAACGCGGTAAGAAATTGTTTAGGAGACTGCATGTGATGAAGTTTGGGTCCTGAGCACAAGCTATTCTAAGTGGCTCTAACAGGGGTGTTCGGTGTTCCTCTGATTCACTCCACAAATGCTGTATGCTTTTCTTCTCTAACATTGTACTCCTTCAGTCTGCCTAATATTGAACTCGGAAGAATTGTTCTGATAGAATTTTTTCCACCCCAGATACTAGCATCTTTGTTTTCTTGTTGAGCTGCTATGGTAGAACTCTCTGAGTGCAGACATTGAAAGGGATGAGGAGAAGAGATCAAGAGCAGCTGACAGGCATTGTCTATGTACATGCTATGACTGTGTAATCCAGAACTTTAAAAGCTGATTGGTACAGAGCATGTTTTGAAATCGTTACAGTCACCTTTTCTAGTAACTGTAATAACTGTGTTGTGAAGCTGTTCCTTAAACCAGCTGTGCTGTTACCTGAATTGGAGACACTGTCATGGCATATTTTTCAGTCTTCTGCAGACTGTCCGTGCCTGCAGACTGTCTCTTCCATCCTCAATAAATATTATTCCAGTCTCTGTAAGGACGTATTTGACTTAATGTGTACCCTTAACACTGCCAGCTCTGATACATTTTTTCAAGTGAGCAAAGGTACTGAACAGCTTTGTAACTTCTTTACCCATATTTTTCGTGGTGTGTTAAAATACCTGTTCTGAGCTCCAGACATGTTTGCCATAGAGAAACAAACACAAAACATATAATTTGTTTCAGGGGGTTCCTCTGTCCTTATCAGCCCCTCTTTAGCCCCTTTGAGATATGAAACCACATAATTCAGTGCTTCCTCTTGCAGTGGAGCTCTCAAGAGCAACCGTTTTTATCTTGCTTAGCCCTTTTTCACAATCCTTGCATAATAACCTTCCTTAAAAATTAGAAGGAATAACAGGTTTACTAATTGCTCTGGGCTGAACCAGTGAGCACAGAACAGAAGCAGAAGCTTTGTGTCCATTGTTGAGGTATCCTGCTTGATAAGTCAGCTGCTCAGGTCTGCCATCCACAAAGACATGCCAAGAGCCCTAAGGTGAAGCTCCCACAGTGTCTCTCATGTAGCCCCATGTCTAGTCAGCAATACATTGTTCACGTTTTTCCCCACAGGCCAGCGTGTGAATACTCCAGCCCGGGCAGACCACTGAGCTGTTTTGTGGACGAGAACACTCCGATTACAGGAACGAACGGTGCGACCTGCGGGCAGTCGTCAGATCCCCGGCTGGCAGAGAGGAGAGTCAGGTCACAGAGGCACAGGAACTACATGAGCAGGACACACTTGCACACTCCTCCCGATTTACCTGAAGGATATGGTATGCAAATTAATGGTTTTTTAATTGCAGGTCTCCCAATAAACTGGAAAAATGGGCTGTGTCTTCTCCTTGTCTGTAAGATCCTTTTGATCCCGTAGTTTGGGAAAAACAGTCTTTGTGAGGTTTTGAATTGTGTTTTTTTTTGTTCTTATAGTTCTTAATTTATCTTGATTTCACAGAGCAAAGGACGACTCAGCAAGGTCAGGTCTATTTTCTGCATACTCAGACTGGTGTTAGCACATGGCACGATCCAAGAGTACCTAGGTAAGAAATAATGGAAGTATCTTTAAAGTGTCAAAACAAAAGAGTTCAAGTAGTACTCTCCTCAGAATTTTCTCAGCCTAATACTGTATTTCTGACTCTTGGTCCCTAATATATTACTTTAAGAAGTTAGTCTCTTCCTCAGTTCTTCACGATGTCATTTTAATGCAAAGGCAGAAAACAGGTATAGATAACTGATCCAGGATCCTGCATATTCTATGATTCTCTATGAGTTATAACCAACTCCAGCTTTTAATACCGTGCAAAGTAACAAAACAAAAAAAGCAGGATCTGAGTGCTTCCAAAAATGTAGATTTATCCAAAATACTTCAGTGAAAACTGGATTGGGTTTGGTTTTTAATTCAGGCTTTGGAAGTTAACAAGACCTGGGAAATCGGCAGCATGTAGTTATGAAGAACAAAGTTGGTGACAAATAGACTGGACATTTGTGATCAGTTTTGGAGAAGCAGACAAAGGAGAAACGTGGAAAATCTAGTCGATGCCCCTTGTATGTTTAGAGACGCTGTTTGCAGTGAACTGCAGCCACATCATTGAATTAGTTTGAATTTACTTGTTTGTGAGAATTTTTGTCCCAAGTTCAGACTACCAAACAAAGTGTTCAAGGCCACATTGCACCGGGCTTGGAGCAGCCTGCTGTAGTGGAAGGTGTCCCTGCCTGTGGCAGGGGGTTGGAACTGGATGGGCTTTAAGACCCTTTGCAACCCAAACTAGTCTACGATTCAATGATACAATTCTATTTACACGATGCCCATGTGTACTTATTGTACATGATTGTACATATGATTATTTCTAATCTGTTTATAGAAGCATAATGAATATTATTGTTAGCTTCTGATTATTCTTTTAAAAACTCAGGAAATCCTATTGAAAATGATTGCCTCCTGAATTCTGTGGATGACAGTGAAAAATAGCATGTGGAGTTTGAAATTGGCATTTATGAGAACTGTAGCAACTCTATCAGTTGCTGGTGCTAATTCCCATGGAAGTGGTTATCCCAGGAAGGATAAAGTGCCTTATGCACCTCACTGCGTTTTCAAATGATTTGTTTGTTTTTATTACTTTTGTGTTACAAGAATATCCTTTGCTTTGATGCATTATCTGTATACATGAAAGTGTGATCCAGCTTCAGGTGTGGCCGTTGTGCATTAGGAAGCCTGAGGCTTGTCTGTTATACAAAGATAGAAATTAGATTTCCCTAAAATATGTATTTACTTACTTTAAGATCTAATCCTTAAGTTTGTGGTGTACAGGTGTTGTATGAAACCTGAGTTAGCACTGCTCTTAGGTGTGGCAGCAGCAACTTGCACGACTGTGTCTCATAATAAAATCTGTCTCTTTGCATGAGGATGGAGTTTATGTCATTTTTAAGGAAATTGTATTTTTGTGCTAATACACCACAGTAATTAAAGTAAGCCCTCTAGTTCAGCAACAGTGTGTGTACGGGTAATAGTTCAGTCCCAGAGCCTGGTATTTCCATTAGTGGCTTCTCAGCCTTTTGAGTCTCTGCAGATGTGTCTTTTTAAGCCATTCTGTCCCTCAGCTCTTTCCTCCCCTCAACACTCACGATACTGTGAGATTTGGAGACATAACACTGGTAAAGAGAGCTGCGCTGGCCAGAGTGAAGTATCTCAGGTGTGAATTGTATACGTGAAAACTCATGTACACAAAAGAACATTTGCAAAGACCAGTGTTTGCTTTCAGTGGACCTCTGGAATGAATCTGCATTTTCCTAATATCAGCAGAATTTTCTTGAGACCCACTATCCCTGCGTTGCTCAGCGCAGGGCTTGAGTCATCCTTCATCTGTTTGAGTTGAAATACTTTGTTAGAGGGCTGTTTGCTTCTCACTAGCATTTGGGGTTTTGGGGCAAAACCGCCTGGGCCATACACACGTATCCCATGCATAATTCTTCATGGAAAGTATAACTCCTCAGAAATATCGTTTTGTTTTGTAGGAGTTTATAAAGTGTGATTCAGAGTTCCTTACATGACTAATGTTGTTTTTAAAATGTTCTCCGTCAGGATTGGTGTAGAACTGCAATTCCATTCTGGCAAATAATAGCAAGGGCCTTTATTTTTGTTTTAAGCCTGTATTAATTTAACATCTGAAGTTAGCCTGTAAAAAGGAAGGTTGTTTGATAAGAACTTCCCCCCGCCCCGGCATGTGTTCTGGGGTGTGTGTTTTTTCTTTGGTGGGCTTGCACCTTGGGAGCAGAGATTCCAACTGAACAGATCAAGTTTCTGAAACAATACATTTTCTCAAACTTCATGGAATTGTTCTGTTACATTTACGCTTGTTTGGCTCCAAGGCCAAATGCTGAGGTATTTTTCATTTTATATTTGTTTTCATAGGGATCTTAGCAACATCAATTGTGAAGAGCTTGGTCCACTGCCTCCTGGATGGGAGATCCGAAATACAGCAACAGGGAGAGTTTATTTTGTTGACCATAACAACAGGACAACACAGTTTACAGATCCACGGCTATCTGCTAACTTGCATTTAGTTTTAAAGTAAGTTTAAAGTCTCCAGCGCATGTTGAGTGTAATAAAGAGAGTGACTCTTGAGGAGTGCTGGATTTTATATCCAGACGTACTAGTATTTAAAGTATAGTATCGATGTTCTTTAACAAACTATCAGGTTACTCTGTTACATGACAAAGAAGACAGGCTTGATTGTTCTTGGAAGTGGGGGGAACAAATCTCTAGCAGCATTTAGGCAGGAATGTGGCTGTTGCGATGCTGGAGTTGGGGACAGCACGTGCGAGAGAGGCAATTTCTTTTCCGTTCTTTATCCTTCGTGTTACTTTTAGTTACGGGGAACTTGTTTTACAATATGAGGTTTCATTCATTAGCCAGTGGTGTGAAATACTGACAGGTTAGTCAGGGGTGCGCAAGTACCCAACTGTTCTCCTGGAATAAAGGAGAAATAATTCAGCTCCTACCTGCAGTTTTAGAGTAAGATCAGTCGAGATGTTCTCAGAATGAGACCCCAATAATTTAACTCTGATATTTAACAAAATGGATAAAATAAAATACTTTGCCTTTTGATATCACATTTTTATACTGCACTTCTAAAAAGGGGAAACTCAGAAGAATTCTGGCGCTTGTATTTTATTCCCTTGGCACTCATTTCACACTGGGAGATTTTCTGCTAAAAATGGAAACCAAAAAGCAAACAAACATTTCTTTTTGCCTAGACATGGCTATAGCTTTGTCTGGGCCGTTTGGGAGTTTGACTCTATTGTTTCTCCTACTAACACCTTTTAATACTCTTGGGAAACACCTGTAAAGTACTGAGTAGGTGTTAAGTGGGAGAAACAATGAAGAGTTGCTTAGGTAGAAAGCCGTGCAGCCCTGGGCAAGGAGTAAGTAGGAGCAATAGTCCTTTTAAGGAAGTGAGTCATTGGGAAGAAAAGCTGAAGGAAATAGTGGGAACAAGGGCTGAAAAGACAAAATTGAGGAATGGAAAGCAATATCCAGGAGGTCAACATACCTTTTGCCTAGTATGTAAAAGCTGGCTAGCCTCTGTCTGCCCAATATACATTTGAACTTAACACCCCAAGAGGAGAATCTGAATATTGACAAATATGTATTTTGTTTAGATAAATCATTAGTTATGAAAGTGTATATTGCAGGACTTAAGTAAGCTCCCCTTGTCCAGACACTTCCAGTTCTTGAATTTATTATTAGAAATAATAATAATATTTTTAATTTTAAATAAAGAAATCGCTGCTAATTTTGGCTGCATTTAGATTGGTAGTTTCAAGTGAACATGATCTTGGGAAAAAGAACATGCCAGTGAAGGAGTATGTTCATGTTTGAAACACAGGGAAGTTCATTAGATTAATTCAGATTTAGATATTTTACCCAAAACAAAACTTCAGACCCTCTTAGCTGCAATGGTGCAATTCCTAAACTGTAGAAAATTGAGTTAATTGGACTATATTTGAATAGCTGTCCTTCACAGATAGGTTTCTTCTTAAATGGCAGTAGGGTCATAGTGGCTAGTTCTATGTGTATTGTGGAGGACAAATCCATAGCTAGCTTTGTTATCTGGAAAATCCAATCGGACTTTCAAGTTCCAGGGTCACAGAACCATTCCTACATTTCCTTAAAGCACAGTGTGCTGAAGATTTGTACATCTGTCTTTCATTAGGAAAGGATTTCAGAAATACAACCAACAGTGTCATCAGCGAAGCCTGCTGCCTGATGAATCTTTTCTGGTGTCTGTTCTTTTATTGCACCAAACAGGATATGTGAAAGCTTCACCCACCACCCGCTTAAGCCCACCTCCTTATTTGTTCTTTCAGAAAGAGAAAAGCAGTTTGACGTAGGCCCCTCATTTGGTAAATTATCAGATAAATAAGTTTAGTGTTTGGGTGGGATAGTGGTTGAGGTTCAAAGGCATAATAAAAAGTTCACTCTCAGTGACACTGGCTTTTCTATGGAACTGGGTAAAGCAGTTTGTTTCTCCAGTGATGACGTTATAGGTTATGAAAATAATCAAATTGTTACCCAGTTCTGTTTAAAATATTAGCCAAGAGTTTGTGATAGGTTTTGATGGTTATGGCACCTGAAAAGTACTTAGCTACTTCCTTAAAGCACTGTACAGAGCAGAGTGGAGTCATTCAGCTGTGAAAACAAACTAAGAAATTAGGTTTAATTATTCTTAAGCACTGCAGGTAATTTTGTTAATGCTGCACTGATCGTTTTTAGTCTAATATGGAGGAAGGCATTTTATTTTTGTCCTTCTAGTACTGCCCTGTTTAGATTGGTTTCATTTAATGCGTAGATCTTAAGTTCATCCTCCTTTCAGGGACTGCATTTTCTTTAAGCCTGAGCTTTGTGGTTTAGGGACTGTGTCTTCTTTACTTTCATTTTAGAAAGTTCAGAAGATAAAACAATTATTTTTGCTTTAATTTATATATCAGGTAAATGCTTTAAGCGAGTTTTCTATTTAAAGCTAATCACAAGTGCAGAGAAATTACCGTGCATGTAGCACAAATGACATAGAGCCCTATTCTGGAACCACATCAAGTGTGTGTCTCTAAATTATTAAAATGACTTGGTTTCTCAGGAATGACTTAAAATAACTGCAGTTTAGTGTAAGAGCAGCGTGGTCAGCTTGTGACTGATGTTTAAGGTGTCCTTGTTTAAAAACTAACTAGAAGAAAGCCCAACGCAACAGAAGCAAACAAGACACTGCGAAACTCTCAACGTTGTTTAAGCTAACTTCTGAAGTTCTGCATCCTAGGACATAGTAACCAAATAGGATTTCTGTGCATTATTCCTTCTTTAAAGACCAGGAGTAAAGAGGTATTATTAATCTTCAGCTCTGTGTTGTTGCTGAAGTGATGTACAGTGTGTGCCATTGCAGGGGTTTCTAAATGTTAGCCTTGTAAGACTACTGATAAAGATTTCTTGGTCACCTGGTTTAGTTCCCTTTCAGGGTGGTTTGTGCAAAATTGCTTTAGATAGAAGATTTGCAAATAAGGGAATAACTGTTCAGAACCACAGGCAAACTGGGAACACCCCCACCCCTTTTTAATTGCCAGTTCTGAATGTCCCTGTGGGGAAAGCCTGCTGGAGGTGAGTTTTGGTTGGCCAGGAGAGCTTTCTGGTAGACCTTGTTTCAAAGCAGACAATAGCCTGAAATGTTAAAATACATTAAAACTGCATTTGCTTCCATACTTTTCGTCTGTTGAAAAACCGATTTATTAACATTCCACTGGAAAACATTCTGAATTGTAACCTTTCTTATTTATCCAGTAAATTTGAGATATTCTTGTGTGTTCGACACGGAGATATTCCTCTCGTGGTTTAGGTAAAATACAGCTTCTATCCTGTGGTGTTTGGAAATGCCATACTAAAAAGCTATAAAAATACCCACTTAGGGTGTACAAGAGACAGCAGAAGAGGACATCTCTGCAACGCTGTTCATTTCCTTTTCCTGTTCAGAAGCTAGATTGACAAAATCTCTTAGACTTGCTAGTAAAAATACTTGTTTATCTGTGCCAATTTTGCATGTGAACTCCCACATTCCTGTGGTCCAGACTAGGCCAGGTACAAGGGACAAGGTCCTTGCCAAGCTGCCAGTACAAACATCTTTTTGTAGGCTTACTCTTTTTCAGACAGGCCATTTCAAACAGACGATGGTATTGACTGTAGATTAGAGGCGTGGTGTTTGGCAGATCCCTGGATTTTAAAATGGAGGAAGGCAAAACACGCAAAGGAAATGTGGAAATGGTGTCTGAGAAATTCAGAGTCAGCAGCTTAGTAGTAAAATTGTATGGATAATACCTTATTATACAGTGCTGTAACCTTTTACATACTTTGTAGAGTAGTGCTAATAGAAATAACAAACCCTAAAACCAACGTGATCGTTGCCAAGACAAAGGCATATGTCTTTGGTCAGGATAAAATCTCTGAATTTATTTCTTACCGGGCCCAGACGTTTTTAGTGTAATCACAGAAATAATTGTAGTAAATTGCAAGTAGTTTAGTTACAAAGACTTAACCTCTAAGAAACTTCTGAAGAAAATAGGGGATGTTTGACGTGAATATCTGCAAACAGCTGTGTTTGTTTCTAGCCGCCAGAATCAACTTAAAGATCAGCAGCACCAGCAGCAGCAGCAGGTGGTGTCCCTGTGTCAGCTTCCAGATGAGGCAGAGTGTCTGACTGTGCCCAAGTACAAGCGAGACCTAGTGCAGAAGCTCAAGATCCTGAGGCAAGAGCTGTCGCAGCAGCAGCCTCAAGCTGGCCATTGTCGTATTGAGGTCTCCAGGGAAGAGATCTTTGAGGTAATCTGAGAATTTGACCCATTTCTTAACTTTGTGGGAAGGGAAGGAGGGTTGTTCATAACCATCTGAAGAAGTCATTCCATTGGATGAAATCTGGAAGGCTGGAGTTAACACTGGAGTTTTACCAGTGACAAATGGGAAGGGGAAAAGCTTTCCCTGTGGCTGGAAACGTGATTGTGTCAGGACTGAGGAATGGGTTCAAGCACTTCGTGTATTTGAAGATACTGTCTCGCTCCTTCCTAGAATAGAACACTAATGTCTGTTACAAATGGAAAACCAAACAATTATTAGTGATCTTTGATCTGTTGTAATTTAAGTAAAATCACTGTTGAATAGCAGTCATCTTTGGAGGCTGGATTACTTGCTGTCTACAGCAATTCTGGTTGATTGTTTTAAATTAATCCCCCCCAAATCAGACCAATTTTACGCATTTTCTAGGCTCCTGAATGCCAGGGATGTCCACAGTGGGATAGCTGCATTTTATTTGGTGTCATTATTGAGCAGAATAATTCTACTGAATTAATTGCACACAGTTATAATACATTGGCTCTTTCTGGAGAACAGTTTGTCCTCTTGAGAACTTTATCACCCATGCCACCCATCCCTGTTGCATTTTCACCCCACCCACAAACCGGATAGTCCCGCTGTGTTGTCACACTTTTTCCAGCCAAGAAAGATTTGTGTTGGTCTTCCCTTTGGAGGCAAGCAAATCAGTTCATAATCAGCTAAAGAAAGAGAGGAAAAGCTGCTCTACAGCAGTGAAAATCATTATGTTCTTGTTCTGAAAGCTGAATTGAGTACGTTGGGTCCCCAGCACACCTACCTCTTCTGTTCTACAAAGCCAGAGACTGGGGCACCAACACTAAACATAAATGAAAACGAAACATTTCTTGTTTAATTCCATTTTGAAAATTAGCATTTGTTTTACCTCTTTCGGCTTTCTCTTTGTGTTCTGGGGAAGTTTTACTGATGGAGGAATAATTTCGTAGACTTATGGGATGGCATTGATGCCTCTGTTCTAAAGATGCTTCTTGAAGGTTTGCACATGGGTTATACCTAGAGTAGAAGCTCCACTGTTGGCTTTTTTGACAGCAAAACAAAAGTTTACTGATCCAGATTTTAACTTCTTGTAAGTTATGTGAGAATGAAGGAGCATGTTCTGATCACTGTGCACCTCTGGAAATTTGACAGGAGGTGGTTCTACCCATGTACTCATCAGTTTTATTTGTCAATTTTTATCACGGTTGTTGAAATCTGAGTAGCAGTCTGTGATGTGAGAAAGTGTTTAGTGTCTAGGAAAATAGTATTCTCTTTAACAGTATCAGAGTCTGAGCCTCCATTTCTAATAACCAACAGTAGTTTCTTGTCTGTAAATGGAAGTTAATAAAATGAAGTGGCGTGTTTACAGGAATCCTACAGGCAAGTCATGAAGATGAGGCCAAAAGACCTGTGGAAGCGATTAATGATAAAGTTTCGTGGGGAGGAAGGCCTTGATTACGGAGGTGTTGCCAGGTAAACAGCCAGTCCTCTGTCTTCCCCTGCACCCCAGCCCCTCCAACTGCACCCCATGCTTTGAATCCGAAACCGGCCTTGTATCAGCAAGTAAAAATAATTCAGATTTCAGTCTTACCTCAGCACGTTCAGGGAGAACTTCCTCCACATTTATGTTTAACAGTAAGATTAGAAAAATCATACGGTTTTGGAAAGACTCTCAGTGTAAGAATGCGTTTGCAGAAAGTACACAATAAATTGTTTTATTTTCTTCAGGGAGTGGCTCTACCTGTTGTCACATGAAATGTTGAATCCGTACTATGGTCTCTTCCAATATTCCCGAGATGATATCTATACTCTGCAAATCAACCCGGACTCTGCAGTCAACCCGGTACGACTGGTGACATGAGTTCTGTAATGAGCATTTTCTGACTAGAAATGAAATGCATCTGGAGAGGGTTCTAGGCTTAGGAACCCACTTCTCACATTAGTATTGCTGGAGACTGAATTTGTGCAATAATACGATAATTTCTATTTAATGCTGATCAAACAATCTTCTGCAATGTGTTCTTAATTTTCTGTGAGATGTCAGCTTATGTTTCCTTTGGGAGGAATTAAGCTTATTTTGGTTCTTCTTTGATTCTGGACTGGAAGCAGTATCTTCAATGTCTTGTGCATAAGGTCACACAAACCAAAAGCTCTGGGTATGTTTTCTTGGTTGGTTGGGTTTTCCTTCTTTTTTTGTCTTTTCTTTGTATTGAAATTACATTTGATATTCAGCAGCTATAACCTGGAGGTCTTATTTACCTGAACGGCTCAGTCTCTTCTTTCTGTTCTAGGAACACTTATCCTATTTCCATTTTGTTGGACGGATCATGGGGATGGCTGTGTTTCACGGACACTATATTGATGGGGGCTTCACGTTGCCTTTCTATAAGCAGTTGCTAGGGAAGCCAATTACTTTGGATGACATGGAATTGGTTGACCCTGATCTTCATAACAGCTTAGTCTGGATACTGTATGTACTATCTATTGTGTCCTACAATGTTAGAATTGTGTCCTGGTTAACATGGGATAATGTTCCTAAATGTAGTTGAAAAGGAACTGAGTGTTTTGTCATCTCCTGCTCAGGCAGATTTAAGAAATGTATTTTTTGCACCATTCAGCTTCTTTAAGGCTTAACATGCTCAAGGTTTTGGGGGGGCAGAAGGGAGTTAATAAATATTTTTTTTTTTATTAGTTTTTCCTATTATTAACAGTAAAACATTATTAAAACATAAATTTGGAACTTTGATACTGGTTTAAAGAATATACCGTAGTGAAAATGCATGTTCACCTTTTGCTTCCAAGCACTAACTTGAAATGCTATTGAAAAACCTAAGTTGGGATGTCTGACAGGTAAATTACGGCTGTAACATGTTTGCAGAATATGTTTTCACTGAGTGTCTTGCTTATTTCTATCCACCAGTGAGAATGATATCACGGGAGTCTTGGACCATACGTTTTGTGTAGAACACAATGCATATGGGGAAATTATTCAGCATGAACTGAAACCCAATGGCAAAAGCATCCCCGTGACAGAGGACAACAAAAAGGAATATGTCAGGTACATGTCTTTCCCAAAGTTCGTTATGTTTTACCTGTTTCCAGCTTTTATTTACTTGAAGTAATTGGCAGTTTCTTGTTGGTTGTTGTCCAAGTGATGGTGCAGTGCTGGTGGCTGGTTTATTCCTGTCAGCAGGGCCATTTTGGGGGCTGGATGAATTGCTGCATTTATTGTATTTGAACACATTTCTCACAAAACCACTTTGCACTTGCAGGCTTTACGTAAACTGGCGGTTTTTACGAGGCATCGAAGCTCAGTTTCTGGCTCTACAGAAGGGATTTAATGAAGTAATCCCACAACATCTGCTGAAGACATTTGATGAGAAGGAGTTAGAGGTCAGTCCACTAATGTTACGTTATGTCGTCAAGTGTAACAATAAAAGCCTGAGGCATTCTTTAGAGACTGAGTAACATGCAGAGGTGGGTCCCCAGTGCTTTAGGGGGCTGCAGGTGTGCTGTTGCAGGACACACAATTAGCATAAGAGGTTACCAGGTCAGGCCATCACTGAGCCTGCGTGTGCCTTGCACTGCAAGCTGCGAGGGTGTTTCTGAAGGTGACATTTCATAGCAACTGCAGAAGTGATTCGAGAGGAGACCCTCTCCTGCCCCTGGAAACCTGGCTGAACCTGCACAGAGGTGTCTGCAGTGACCCCCGGGAGTGCTGCTCCAGCAGAGGTGGTGGATGTGTTTCTCACGGTGCAGTTTCATGACACTAAATTCAGTGCTGCCAGGAAAATAATCTGTCAGAGCCTTCCACCTCCCACCGCTCACTCTCAGCCCTTCCAGCACTCTGCACTGCCTTTGCTGTCAGGCAGCTCTGTGGTTTTGCAGAGCTGAGTTATGCCAGACTAAATTGGCCCTGTGAATACAGCAAGGGGAAAGGTGCTGTCTGATGCTGTCACTGACAAATGTACTACATCACGTCAAGATCCAAAGCATCCAAACAATACCCTCTGAGGGCAAATCCTAAACTTGTTAAAATGGAAATCTAATATATAGTCTGTTAGCTGTGGAGCTGAGGCATTCAGTGTATAAAATGTCCACAAAATAAATCATTCATGCTTTCTTCTGCATTAGAATGTCAGTGATTGCTCTTCTTTTATCCTTGATTTTCTCATTCAAATACAGTGAACCAGCCATACTGTTAACCCAGAATCATTTTGCATATGCAAAATAAGAAAGGGGAAGGTCCAATGTTCTTAGTCATGAGAAAATGTCTTCATAATCACATCCCTGTTTGAGCTTAAACTGATCCATTGTGGATTTACGTTTTAGAAGCGCTGAGAGCTCTTCGTCAGGAAAGAAGTGTGATTTGTATTAAATGTATGGTATGACAAGAACAAGACTACTTTTGGGGTTCGACCAGCCAGAACTGCCCCTTTAGCTATGCTCCACAAACAAATACTGAGTTCAAATAGGAATTATGCATGCACTTTCATACTTGAGTAGATTCTGTGCTTCTTATTTAACAGGCAGGTCAAGACATTTTCATATAAAGCTTATGAAATTGATTGTTAAATTTTAATGGGGGCCATTTGAAAAATCATTTTGTACAAAGGTAAGATTAAAATAAAAAAGTTATATTCCAGCATCGCTTAAGATTAGTGAGAGGTTATCATCTGCCTTTGGTATCAAATCTGTTGATGCATCCAAACGCATCATTTGGCGAACTCCAAAGCCAGTTTTACATTGATTAATGATGAAATATTTAATTGTATTTTAAACTTCCAGCTCATCATTTGTGGACTGGGAAAAATCGATGTTAATGACTGGAAGGCAAATACCAGGTTAAAACACTGTACCCCTGACAGCAACATCGTGAAATGGTTCTGGAAAGCTGTGGAGTTCTTTGATGAAGAGAGGAGAGCGCGACTGCTCCAGTTTGTGACTGGCTCATCCCGAGTGCCTCTGCAAGGCTTCAAGGCACTACAAGGTAACTGCTCTGGAAGCAGGTGCAAATGCCTGTCCTTGGAGGAAGCAGTAGGACACATCCCAGAACCATTAGCTGAAAAAGAGCTGTAATTTGACTTTTTAAGGGCGATTTTTAATGGTCTGCTGAATAACAATCACAGATAGTGGGGTTTGTGTGTTTGTTATCACCTTGTCATTCAGCCCTTAATGGCTCTTTTGTTTGTTATGCACTTCCTTCTCTGGCACGAAATTCTGACAGTGGAGAGCTTGGTGCTGTTCTTGGGTTTTTTTCTAGAAGCCTGGGGTTTCATTTCAGTCTTTGAGAAGTCCTTGTCCACCCCTACAGCTCTGGGACCAGAACACACCAACGTGCAGAGTTCTTGTGATTCTGACAGCAGAGGCACTTCAACCGCCCTACTTTTGTTGTAAGAGACATAATCAAGGGCCGCCCAGGCATTAGAAGCAGTCACCTTAATTACTGAGCTGGCTTCCGAAGTTCCTCTGGGTCTCTGTTGTAGCAGCTCTGTCTGTAACCCATGCTGCTCTGTTAACACTGTAGTTACCCTGTTTCACCCTCTCACAAGATGAGAGAAAACAGGCCAGGGAAAACATTGATCATAACCCAGAAGAGTCCATTAGAACACAAACGCTATGGCAACACCTGCAACGTGCAAAACTCAGTCGCTCTAGAAATCTGTTTCCTCTTAATAATCCCTTTGTTATCACCTAGAATCCCTCATTTTCTGTCTCCTCTGTCCTGAGCTCTAAAATGTTCAGGAGCATTGGAAGCTCAGAAATGTTGAGGTTTTAAGCAAAGCATGGTACTTGAAGTGATAAGTGTTTGGACTTGTGTCAAACTGTGTACCTGTTTGCCCTTGTCAGAACAGTTACAAGTAATATTAACCCTACTATTGGTGTGTGTGCTGTTTACTGTGTGGAGTGAGCTGTTTGGAGAAGGGTAATTGAAGTAATACCAGTTTAACATCATCTGACCTGTAAGTTTGGATATGGCTTTTCTAGTACAACGTATTTCTGTGGGCAAACAAAGCCTGAACACCAAAGTTGTCAGTGTTGGTATTATGACTCCTTTGTGGAATTTGAATGGAACTGGCTGCTCCTCAGGACCTGTTACAAAATGGGGACAGATACCGCAGCATACGTTTTGTTCTCGAGGAAGGGTGGGAGAAGCTACATGAAAAACTGTTAGAATGACATAGTACACTGTGTAAACCAGGTGCTTTATTCCTCCTTATCGGTGCTTTGTTGTTTCTCTTTCAGGGGTTGCAGTAGCTGCATGGTTACTGTGGGTGGGTGGAGGGGAGGAATCTCTGATAAACATGGCAGGTTTAAAGGTTTCTGCCTGTTTATGATTTCAGTTTGTAGCTTCTCTGGGGATTTTTTTGTGGGTTTAGTTACTTTGATGCTGCACTGCAGCAAAGGCATTTCATGTTCTGCAACACGGTAGCAGTGGAGCTCTTTTCTGGCTTTTCAGGCGCTGCAGGCCCACGACTATTCACGATACACCAGATTGATGCCAGCACTAACAATTTGCCGAAAGCTCACACCTGGTAAGACTTTTTCAAGGCTCTCTTGTGATCTGTAGATGAAGGCCAATTGCTGTCCTCGTAAATGTCTTTCTTCCCCTGCTTTTCTGACATAATAAATGCTCTCCATTAGAGTAGTAAAGATGTGAAAAGTAGAGATTGCTTTTATTTAGATGAAGCTCTGTTGGCATTGCTAAGTATGGCTTTGCCATCGCTTCCGGTGTAACAGAACTTTCTAGGTGATGCTTTCAGTTCCTGGCAGCTGAACCTTTCCTGCTGTCTCCCCACAGCTTTAACCGAATAGACATTCCTCCTTACGAAAGCTACGACAAGCTGTACGAGAAGCTGCTAACTGCCATTGAAGAAACATGTGGGTTCGCTGTGGAATGACCCTTCCCAGCCGTACCTGAGACTCTATTTATACTCCTGTCAGCCGGAAAGCCCTTCCCTCAGCCAAGGCTCAAGAAATGCTTGAAATAGAGGAAAACTTTCCCTTTGCTACACTCGGACACTGGGAGGGAAAGGACAACTTTGGAATTAATGTTTTTATTTTTAATTTTTGGGTTTTTTTTTTTTAATTCAAGAAAATAGGTTCTGTGGTTCGTGCCACAGGATCATTCAGCTGCTATTAAAAACTAATATCTTGAACACACAGAATGCTGACTTTTCCTACATTTCAACAGTTAAGCAGTATTCTATACTTAAAGACTACTACTATTTTTGTAAAAGGTAATTATTATATTTGCCTACCTGATTTCTATTCTCAGATACCAAGACACAACTTCAGCAGTCGGTACAAGTCACGTTTCAGCCTGTTTTAAATGTATGATACTGAACAGCACCTATGCCTGCTATTTTTGGAGAAAAAAAACCCTATTTTGGATTATTCTAACTTTGCATAGAATTGGCTGAAAGAATCATTACTCTTTTTAATTAAAGCCACTTACATGTTAACTGCATTTTCTTATAGTAAACCCATTATATTCTGCAATGTAAATTCAACGTAAATGTTACCACAGGGGGCTTTTTTATATTTTTCAAGCATGAATTACAAATACGATGTTTTGGGGTCCTATTTATATCACTTGTCAGATTCCTTAAACCAAGCGTCTAGTGTGAGTGCCACATGCTGGATCTGGTACAGCCCTTGTGTTGCCATGTGGGATAGGCCCTTTAATGAACAGTCGATGGTTTGATTTTTTTTAAACCAGCCTTTTTCTAACAAGTCTCTCAAGAGGATTCTTGTGTTGCCTTTGACTTTAAACACGGCGGTTTTCAACTTTTTAAGCATGCTGATGAGGTGGTATTTGACAGCAGGAGCCTGTCAGCAGTTCGCGTCAGAACCCATCCTGTCCAGTCAACCAAAGTTTGAATGCAGCCAAATCGCATTATGTATTTGTTGATGCTAAAGACTTATCAGGTAAAACATGTTGTAATCTTTGTCCAGCTGCTCATGACACGTGGGTTTAAGTTACAACTAAGGAAAAATGGTGTTTTAACTGAACTATATGTAATGTGCTTCAGAAAATGAGGTTTTAAAAGCACATAATTTATTGATTGTAGGGATGGAAGTAAGTATATATATGAATTATAACATGGGTTGATCTCTTCAAAGGGGAATAAAATGCACTACCAGTAGAGGGAACTGAACTTTGAAGTTAGTGTGGAAATTCTCAGTTAAGATGTGTATGATCTGCTCACGGTGTGTAGATAAATCAGTCTGCTCAAGAGATGGTGGCATTCTCTCAGCGGTGCGAGTATCTGGAGTAAGCAGCATCTTTTTCTCCCAGTGTTGTTCTTGTAACTTAGGTTACAATTAATCATCAGACCTGCACTATTTTTACACTGCCAATGAGAAGAAAGTCGAGGGTGTTGAAAATGCTGAAAGAATGGGATGTAAACAGCTGTTCCGTTTTTGCAGTGGAAGTCACAGAGTGAACTGGCTACTTCTCTGTCTCTTCTGTGGAGCTTGAACTTAATTTTGTTCTGCCAAATCTGACTGCCACAGTGAGTAAACTACTACTGGATGCTGTGTATTAGAATAGCAGGCAGCGCACTGCTTTTGTAGAATTGTGGTAAGAGCCAAATCCACATGTTCATTTGATTATTTGATATTTTGTTTTATACAGCTGTTGCTGGAAGGTTTGTTCTAAGAGACTTGCTTCCCATTCGGGGCTGGCTGCAGAGATGAGGCTACTTAGGGATGCAGATTAACGCCAAGAAACTTGTTCTGACAGCCAGGTTTGAAATACATCACACCCCTTTTTGTCTTTAAGGGACTGTTGCACTCGTAAAATGGCTGGTACTTTGGCACCTACAGCTGGGGTCCCTTCAGGCAATGCTGTTACCAGAGAAGCCACAGCATCTTCAGGGTTGCCTGGGAGAGCAAAGTAGGTTGTTGTGCAGCATGTTCCTTGCTCAGAACTGGTGCTGGTGGTTGAGGACCACTACTTTAGATACTCCCATCATCCTTGCCCACCTCCCAAGAACCTGCTCCCCATCAGCCTGCTTAGGCTGGTAGATGTATTGAATGCCTGCTTATGGCCACCCTGATGTCCTAAAAGCATTTGTGAGGAGGGAGATGAGCTCTGCAGAATATGGACTTAAGATCAGCTGATGGACACCATTCACTTTCACAGCAGCCTTAGCAGTACATCTGTCTGTTCTACCAAACATTTTGGTTTGGTGTAGGGAATTACTTTGAACTGCCACAGATAAATATTGTAAATTTAATATATTATAGGCAAAACTAGACAAGCCTACATTTGACTTCCATAGCTGACAGATGAGGATGAACATACCAAGTTTTGAGTGCCTTTCTACCTTCATAATAAATGAGAGCTTTAACTAAAGCACCTCATCACCTAGTCAGATGTTTTAGCTGAAAATGTTCAAGGGTTGAACATCCTTTGCAAAATTTATGTTAAGGTCATGTCAGCTACTTTCCCCTCAGAAAGGTGCTAAGCCTAATACAGCATTTTAACCTTGGACTTTCACCCCATGATTAATGTGAATATTTATTTCAATGTGTCCCTCTTACTGGGTTTTTCTTTATCCAGTCTTTAGTTGTTTTAGAGAGATGTCACATCATGGTTTTATGCTGTTGCTTTTCATGATGAATGTTTAATTATGAACAGTGACTTTTGTAGATTTCAAGAATACAGTTACACAGGTGAGTTTCAGAGGATTTAATTTCTCGGTGTAAAGAGTTTTGTAATGGTGCTTTGTACAGTATGTATTCTAATCTCTTTTTTTTTGCACATAGTTTCAGTTTCCCTGAACTGATTTTATTTGTACCAAATTTTTGTGTTGTACTAAAGTCCAGAGCACACAACCTGTTGTTTAAATCCTTGTTCTACAACACTACATCTGTATTCAACTTCTGGTGCGTTTAAACTGGCTGCATCGATGGAAGTAAAGCTTTGCTTCTATATCATAAGTATGCATCGTACAGCTTAATGTAGCATGCTCTGACTGCTTCAGATTTTAAACAGCACCATATAGTTAACAGGTGCCATTTGTTGTACTTTACACTATGTAGTAGGTTTCTGGCTCTGCCTCATCCTCAGAGCTTTGTCTGTAGTTGTAATTAGTTTATACAAGTGTAATTACTCCTCCACAAACTGACAGTTCTTAGTTTATCATTTGCATTGTATTTATTACAGAGTGGTTTAGCATTGGTATCATTGTATTTTCACCCAGCTGTTACATGAGCTTTAACAAAAAAAAATCTGTATAAAATGGTTTTTAAGTACTTAATGTATGTACCCATGCAGAAGTTGAGCAATAAATTGTATGCTGTTTGCACTGTCACAGCATCAATGGTTTTAAAAGTTTTAAGATTTTCTTATTTCTTTACTTTAAAATGTAACAACATCATTGTTAAGTAACTCAGCATTTGTTTCAGAAGAAAATACTTAAAACTCGGTGCCTTGCTGTGTGCTGCTGCCTGCAGTACGGATTGTGCTGAGGGTTCTAGTCAAGCAAGGACTTTATCTCAGCTTTGGTGAACAAATGCCTCCTCAAACTTCAGCAAAGCTAAACCATCTTCCCTAAGGGAAGAAAACAGGTAAATACATTTCCTAAATACTTGTTAAATCTGATTAATTTGAACACTGCAGCTTAGATAAAGACTGCACCTTAGTTTAGAGCAGCCCCCTGGAAAGGGTTGTTAAGGAAGTCAAGGGTGGGGGTTGTTGTGCGGTTTTTAACTGCTGCCTGGTTTATTTAATCTGTAAAGGAAGCAGCTCCAGCTGCTGGGGGCTTTTTTCCTTCCAATGCCCCAGTCTTACTGCACGAAGTATCTTATGAATTCCATAAGAGACACCATCTCATGGTCAGCTTTAAATATTGTATATATGAGGCAATTAATTCCCATCTTTTTATATCACTTCTCACACCTGCAATTTTAAGCAAGAACTCTTCACTCCATTATGGAAGAGATGGTTTGAAACAAAACTTCACTTGTTTGCACATGTGCTGATGTAGTTTTGCAAACCCTCTGAAATCCAACAAGCGAAAAGCCTACAGAGCCTACCCCTACTTGTATACCCCTGCTGAAACTAATTAGGAATGCTGTCCACAGGTCATCCCCAGGGTTCAGCTCTCAGAGATGATCGTATTTTACCACTTCAGAAGAGTTTTCATTGTTTCTATTTCAAACTACTTTTTCAATGCATGTGGAGCATACACGCAGTACTTCATGTGCTTTACCATTAACAAGCCAGCAACACCAAAACTGCACACACAGTTTCATGTAGACTGAATAGGCCTATATTTAAATTACTGATGTTTAGAGCAGATTTACTGCAGGCATTCTCAAACTTGTCCTGGCCCAGAACCTTGAACCACTGATGTTCTTTTAAAGATCTCCTTGTTCTTTCCAAGCCAGTAATTTGTGGCTAATGGAATTAATGTGGCTTTTTAACTCCAGCAACAATAGAACCAGCACAAGCATAGAGGAGACATAGCATTCAACTGTTCCACTAGGATAATTTCACTAAAGCACACTGACTTCATTCCACTTCCTTCGTGTGGAGCCCGACATCAGTTCAGCCTTGCTAAGAAGGTAGAAAGTAGTTAAAAAACTTTATTTGTGACCATAAAAGTGCTGTAGACATCCCAGATATCAGCAGCTACATCTCTGACATGTACAGTGACAGACCATGTACTTTAGAGAATAACACACTATCTTCCTGTTACAGCAGCTCTCAGATTCATATCCCCTTCACCAGCGAGAACTGCAGTGATAGTTTCCGTAAGTTTTACAAGAAATGGCTTTTGCTGTACTGAAAGGAAACCATCTGAAGTCTAGATTTCAGTCTGTCTGCCTCTAGCTCTTGAAAAAAGGTGTCCTCATCACTTTGCATTATTGCTGCTTGCAGCTGCTGTATTTCCTTCTCCATCCTTGATCTCAGTTCTCTTTTTGTTTTCTGTAGCACCTGAAGAAAATACAGACATTAGCTACAGCATGTGAAAAGAACAGACCATTACAGAAAACTCCGTATACTTACTTGGGCTTGTGCTTTCTCTCTGGTTTGGATTTCTTGGCGTTCTTGAGATAATGCTTCTGCTAGCATGGAGAACTAAACATAACGTGTTTGAGTTGAAGCAATTAAGGGAAAGACTTTTAGTGTAAAAAATATTAACTGCCTTTGAGGCAGGTCAAGCTTTACCTGATCCTTGTAATAGTTCTCCATAGACTCCAGTTCATTTTGATGCTCTAGCCTTTGCTCAGCACGCTTCTCTTTAGCATATGCTCTCAGGTCCTTCAGCCGTTGCCTCTGAATTTCTAAGCCTTCTTCAAATAAGTTTTTAAATATCTGTCAGCAATTTAGAAAAGGAAACCTAAGACTTTGCCAGAAACTGCTAAGTATACATTTACATTTATATATGTTGTATACATTTATAGCTGCTGTATCTCCTGACAGAATGGTGCTCACATGAAGGTAGGCACTACCTATGAAGTACAGTTACGTACCTAGTAATGGTGGGGCAGATACAGCTCAGCTCTATTTGTGTTACTCATGTAGCTGAAATTGATAGATAAAATAGTTTTTTCATGACAATTTAGTCATATGACTAAGAAGGGGGCTAGAACAGCAAATGGACATTACATTTATAAACTCATTTCAGACGACCCAGCACTGGAAGCCAGGATCTCTGAACAGGCACTGTGATTTCCAGCCCACCCTGCGTTATATTATCTCACATCGCAAGCCTCGTCCAGATTTCCAACAGCAAGAAATCCAGCCTGCATTCAGGCTTTCCATTTATACACAAGAACACTTACCAGCTACAGGGCAGCTTGAGGCAAACAGTTCTCAAATCACTAATAGTGGATTGTGCACTAAACTTCTGGGCTTTTATTTTAAAAGGCAAGAACTGTGTATGTACTCTTGCATAGTGTAATAACTTTATGGCTTTCCTTAGCTCTGATGTCCAACCCTAATTAGAGATCACATCTGTCAAAGTCCACTTTGTTTAAAGAACAAAACTGGGTAACAGAGTTCTTCTGATCAGTTTTCTTAACTAAGATTTAGATTGTTTTCTTTGGATAGTAACTGTAGGAACAACTTCTTAATCCTACTGTTTCTGAAAACTCATTTCCCTAATTTCTCATGTTACCAGCCCTGTTTTTCCACACTTCACCCTTTCTCTCCTTCTCTTAACCCCTAAAGCATCCTCTCTTGTTTTACAGTGGTTTGCCCTAAACTGTACCAGTGTTTCCAGAAAAGGAGCCTTTTCCTCTGGGGCCTTAACTGACCAACCATTTAATCCTGGTTCACTTCACCGGCTCTCCACCTACTTGTACAATTATGTGAACTACCAGGACCGTAGGTCCTCAGCACGGGAGGCTGAACAAACACAATTCCATGCTAGCAGAGTAAGACATCTTGTACTTACCCTTTCTTCCCGTGTCCTAGCCCGCATCATCTTGGCACGCAGCTGAACCCGGTAATCTTCATAGTATTTCCTGGCTCGAGCAACTTGCTGGCGTCTCTCTCTGACTTTATTCTGAGCCCACTTCTGTCTGTAGATACGTTGCTTAAGTTCTTGCTAAATGGAGAACGGTAGCTGTAAGACCACCAAGTTTCCAATAGATACTGCTGCAGGCAAAGCTTTGTTAATAATTGATAAATAAATAGGGCCTTTACTAATGACTTTCTACCTACTCCAAATCTTACACTGCATTTATGGTTTAAAGCTTTAGTCACTGCTGATTTAGCAGAGTGCATCAAGAGCACTATGTAATTAAGGAGTCAGCATTGCCATGGTAGCTGGTGGTGTTACCAGCAACACCAAGAGCCTCAAGTTTCTCCTTGCACATTCTTAGGATTTGTTTGCACTTCTGAAGCAACAGCACGGTGTAATCATAATAATATTCCATTCCCATGACCTCAGTAGCCTCACAGCAAACACATTACAGCGCTTTTGAGACCACAGCTACTCAAGAGGCACAAAACCATCGTAAGGTAAAGAGCCATTTTCGTGGACAAGAAAACAGACAGTAGCCAGCACAACACAAGATTCTTGTGTAACAGACACCCTTCAAAGAACGTACCAGCCTCTTGTTATGGTCTTGATCTTTCTTAATAATTGCAACAAGAAGCTCATGCTTCTTCAGGGCTTGTTGAACCTGGAGGTTTAAAAAGAGTTCATTACTTCACCCCTCTGCAGGGCAGGCATTGCGTGTAGGAGTTCTAAACACTGCTGTGATTTGGTTTTATGTTTAGTTACCATGCAAAAGTTAATCAAGTTTTGTATCTTGTAACTATTTTAAACTAGAAGACTGTTCAGAAATAGCACTCAAAAGTAGAGAATGCTTACATAAAAAGCAATAGCCATCCCAGGCAGTGCTAGACTATCTAGTATGTAAAAGAACTTTATATTCAAGTGGCTGATAAAAAGTTCTGCTCACAAGTGTAGATACATAGATCCCTATTTAACTAAGCTCAGCTGTACATCCTTTCATACCATGCTTTGAATGTGCATGCACCCCATCTATGCCACGTACAAAGAGGATAATTTTATCATTGTTTTACTACGCAGCACACACTGATGACTGCCAAGTGTTCTGCTGACACTTTGAGGTAAGAATAAGAATGCTCACTTCATTTTGGAGTGTTGCTCTGTTTCTGTCAGATGCTGCCTTAAGTTGTCCAGTGTGTGCAAGCTGCTGCTGCCACATTTTATTCATGGTATGGCGGGAAATATGCAGGTGGGGAAACTCTTCCAGTAGCTGAAGTAGGAGGTCATCACCCCTTACTTTCACTACAAGGTAAAGACAGATGTAAGCAATAAATTCCTGGAAAATACATTTCGTGGTAAATTCTTCCAGACAGTGTCAGGCTAAGTCATGAAACATTCTCAATTGAACACTATATAAAGCTACCATGCTGTTGCTATGATGTCAAGCTAAACCCAGCAGGACACAAGATCACTCTGTCAGTACAGCAGCAGAGAAATCCCATGGTTTTATCGATGGGGTTTTATTTCCCCTGCTGAAAATTGCTTTTATAGCTCGGGCATTATTTCCCTCCCTCCCTCCACCACATCCAGGGAAGACAAGTGTCCCCTTCTTCCCTCAAATGCTTCGGACTATTGCTAACCAGTGACTTTTTTATCTCTCTCTCACTGGTTGCAGCAGCTTAAGATAATGCTAAGACAGCAGTAGTAATGAAACATCCAGGTCATTACTAAACAAACAGGTGCAGAACTGGTTTGCAGCCACCTCATTACTGTACATCTTTGATCTCATCACTTGCTCAGCAAAACCAGGGTCAGTGCTAATACCCCAGTGGCAGGGTCTTGAAAGGAAGGTGGTCGCCATGGGCACATTCTGCTCTATTACCTGTACATGCCCCGCAGCCCACTCACACTAAAGGCCCATTTTTAAATCTCATACATGCTCAGGAAATAATCACCACCCCCAAAGGACCTGAGCTCAGACTATAGTGGAACAGACCCAGGAGCAGCAGTAATGGAAACAAGCACTGAAAATATCCCAAGGGATTTTAAGGTAGCAGCAAGTGGGTCACATTTTGATTGTGCAGAGGTGATTTACATTTAGTTAAAGCATTATCTTTGCTACAAAAATCCAGACATATAGAGGTCATAAGAAGGGGAAAATGCAACAGCTGACTGGTATATGTTGGACTGATGCCTCTATTCTTGGAGTTCAACACATGCTTTCAAAAGATGCCAGTTTTCCACCAAGTATAGTTTTGCAGTTCTTACTTGGAGCTGCTTTCTTTGGCTTCATAGTCCCTCGTTTTGGAATCCACTGGCTGTATCTGGGATTCCGAGGTGTGGTTTTTCTAGAATAAACTTTCACTGGCTGAGGCATTTTTGGAGGTTCTTTAAAGATGTTTTCTTTGTATTCTTGTTCCTTAGGAGCAGATGTAAAACAGATGGAGAACAGGTATGAAAAGGGAAAGACTGACAGATCGCAGAGTGTGGCTATCAGAAGTCAAAGGTCTTTGAAACTTCAGGATGAGAATTTGGACATATTGCACTGGATTCTCCAGAAGGGCAGAACTCACCCAATGCAGGTCAGGGTTCAAATAAAGGTTAAATCTTGCTATTGCAAAACCTCAGCTCTTTTGCAGCACTTAACGCTCCTGCAGCAGCCTGCGGACTGCTGCAAAGGCTGTGGAAAGGGCCAGTGCAGCCCACATTGTTGTGACATTGGTGTGACAGAGCTTTTCAGTTTAGGTTCTTTGCTGATCCAGTAGCATGTAAGAAAGTAGCAAAACCCCCTTTGTCTTATTCATAGCATTAGAGAACCATCCTTGCACAAGCCCAAGGAGTTTTTGTAGCCAAAACTACCTGGTCAGATCATCTAGACACATCACAATGAGCAGAGCGTGTCCCATACCATTTCCTTGTCCTTTTCTCTGAGCTTGGAAAGTCTGAGCCTCTCCCTGGCTTTGTAGATTCTTAGTTCATCTTCATAAGCTTTAGCAATCATCTAGAAAATAGAAATAAGAGGACTCTTCAGATAATAATCAGTCCATATGACCACCTCATTTGCTTGTTTGGGTCAACGTAGCTTCTTGCACTTTGAATTCTCTTCTTTGCAAAATTTGGGGTTTAAGTCTTTTCCCTCAGTAGTCAACGCCTATAACAGTACAAGACTACTAAAGGAGCCCAGATGCCCCCATTAAGTAAGAGCATTCAGTTTTAATGCTTCCAGTATAACTGTTGGTAAGAATGACCAAAATGTCTGACTGAGAAGTTACCTTTGCATTTCTTGTTTTTTCATCCCGTTCTTTTTGCAGCTGGCTGCGTATTTTCCCTATTGGACTTGTTCCCTTCGTGGAAGGTTTATCTCCCAAATCAAAGTGTTGATGCTGAGATGAGGGTGAAGCTGGAGAAAGGGATCGTGGCCTGCTTAAACGTGGTGTGTCTGTAAGGAAAGGTGATTGAGTATTTAACTTAAAACAAGAAAAGCCAAACAAAAGGGAAAGAAGCCCCCAACACATCCGTAGAAGAGTCAAATCTTTCCACAGCATAAGAGTCAAAAAGTTCAGCACCAGTTAATCATAAAGTCAGTGTCATTGCCTGTAGAATTATATCCCACCCCAAATCACAAACTGGGTTTTTTCTAATAGTAACGAGATATTCAAGATGGGGAAGGAAAAAGCAGTACAGGCAACTCCAGGTGAGAGACTGTCTATATGCCACAGTCACAAACAGCTTCATCTTGCAATGTAATGTCGTGCGTGTGAATCAGATCAAGCTACATGATAGCTTTATAGCCCAGTGTACATATATGGTGGCTGCACCACGTTCATAAGTCACTTAAACATACATGCTGTGTTCAGCCCTCAATTCAGAATCACAGTCCTGTCCATGAGCTGGTATCCTGTCCCTCTGCCACTTCCTGTACAGTTCACTGCCGCTGTGTTTGCCTTGTTTTTAGTAAAGTTTTACCATAGGTATTTAAGTGCTGAATAAGAACTTAACTGTAATTGTTACTGTTGCTCAGGTTTAGATCTAAGACACAACTTAGTGACTATGAGTAGTTCAGTGTAGTAACTTTACATGTGAAGGCATTTCTTATACATATTTTTTCATCCTAATACTCAGTTGGTCTAAGAATCATTATTACCTCGCTCAGCTTTCCTCCAGCAATAATCCATGACGCTGTCACTGTGCTGAGATAGGTTATCTTCATCTGTCAACTCTTCTTCCCTGGAGTGCCCACCCAAAGCTCTCTTTAACATCTGTTGGACAGATTTTTTGGGAGGTCAGGTTCAATAATTCATTCAAAGTTAAGAAATGTCTAAAGTCAGGTGTTAGTTGCAGATTTCATCAATATTACGTGTATATTCTTGTTCCCTCCACTCCCGTAACTGAGGCCAAATTGCTCAGATACAACAAAGAACAGCTTTCACTTACTAGATCTAGTTCATTCAGCCTGTAAGAGATGTTTTCCGACACTACATGAAGTTCTTGCTCAGATAGCTTTTCCTTTGTTGTTCTGTGGGAAAGAGACTCTTCAAGTGAGCCTGTGGTAGAATTTTCATATCTGCTAAAACAGAAAACAGATTTTGTTTCTATTCTAAAAGCCTTGAAGATAAGCATTACCTCAGACAAACAATTCCAGGTCACTTTTCGCGTGAGTTCATTTTTATAGGATCAAGCAGAAGGCTGAATGTGTAAATACCTGTATTTAAGAAAATACATCCATGTCAGGAGAAAGAGGAAATCTCAGTCAAGATAAATCTTTCACTGACATGCAGTGAAGAAAGAAGAGATCTTATTTAAGGGGGGCAGATGGGGGGCCTGGGTGGCCACATAGACAAAAGTTCTGCTTAGCTCAGTACTGAAAAATGCACTTGCCTTTTCCTTCTAGGCATGTACCAGGATTCAGGAGTGTGTTCTAATTGTTCAGCACACAGTGAGACTTTCTGATGTGAAGAGGAAGCAGATGCAGAAGTCTCATATACTTGAGGAACCTAAGAAAGTAACAGCAAATTAAGATTTAAGATCTTCACAGTAAAGCTCAAAAATCATGTAAGTAGAGAGATCCTACAACAGCTTTTATGGAGCAATTTAAAACCCTATGATTATATAGATATAAAAGTAGTTACAGCTCCAGATCCCTGACTGAAGACAGTGTGCTTTAAGAGAATTAGATGCTTAAAGAAATAAACTAGCAAAAAATATAGATCATGAATCATCTGCAGCTAAAACAAAGAATCAGAAGAACAAGATCTAGGTTAAGTTATACGACTGCATATAGTAGTAGCATAAATACTACCTCATTAGCCTGGGACTAATGCCAAGTAACGCAGGTAAGCTGAACCTCACTGAACATTAACTAAGCTGCAATTCACAGCAAACAAAAATAAAACACTGATGCCCTTACACCATTTAGTTACGTTTCCTTAGTACTGCCTGGTAATGTGTCTGTTCAAAGAGGAGTAACTCAGGGTTGGCATGCACATACTTGCAAATACACCAGTGGAAAATGAGTTTCAAGCAGTGTTTTAAACAGACAATGTAGAAGTAAAGGCTGTTGAGACTCGGAACAAACGGAAGTCTGTGAGTACCTCTTGTGGCTGCAGAAGGGAAAAAAACCTGTTTTCCAGAGTGAAGAACTTCCCACTCAGCCATGTTTCTGCAAGTGCAGAATGGCATCTGCTGCTCAATTTCTGGGCATCGCATTATTCAGGTTTTGAAACGCCAAGGGCGGTGAAAGGAAATAAAATGAAATCATGTAGCCTGGCAGCTCCGTGATCTTTAGGAAGGAGCAAAATCTGAATTATATTGGAGTCTGAACAACCCCAGAAACCCCAAATTCTCACTGATTTAGAATACTGATACATTTCAGAGAAGGTACATGGCTGTACTCTTGTGTTTGATTGAATGTATCCTGGTTTGATTAAAAGCAGGATAACTAATAACTGCTTGGTTGCAGTGAATCAGAACTCCATAGCTACTGGCACTTCTGCTTCTTGGAGCAACCACTTCCAGAAAGAAATGGCGTGAGTTATAAACTGTACATAGTCTAACAACATTCCAACACTGATTGTATAGTGACCAAAGCAAGCCAAAGGCAGGTTTGGAAAAAAGCCCAGGAGTGCCACAAGGCATCAGGAGAATTAAGCAGAAATCCAAAATACTGACTGGCACTGAGAAAGCAAAGATGGAACTTCTACCTTTGCCACATCGTCTTCAGCATCACTTGATACCACCTCATCTCCCGCTGCAGAAGCAGATGACAGGTGTTAGTGGATGGTACAGACTGCACCGTGCCTACTAATGGGCAGAACAAGTAAAAAAAGATGTGATCCATGGCTGTTGAACCCAAATTATTCCAAGAGAACAGAACAACAAAGCAACTGTGGTTACACAGTTGTGACATTCATTCTGGTAATGACTCAAGTTTTGAATGTGTCATGGGAATGCTATGGAAACTAGCAAGGTAAGCAGGGTTGCCCTGGCAACAGGGACACTCAGTACTGAAAACTGGTTTGTAAACCTTTTCTACAAAAGCAGTTAATGGCTTTTTCCTGGAGGTGAAGCTGGCTGGTTTGGGCCATGTTTCTCTGCTCAGAATGAGCTCAGCCACGGGAGTTACCTGCCAGAATTGATTTCTGGAGCACAGGCCTATCTTAAATGGATTAAGACAGGAGCTGAACTGGGAACACAGATTATTTTTCTGCAGCACAATGAACAGCTCAAAAGTAACTCATTTTTGTGTCTGTAGCAGATAGAAATATTAACTGGTGCTTGTAGTTAAAAAAATGCACCCATAGTTTCAAACCCATGTTAAAGAACTGGCTGGATGGCCGCACGCAAAGAGTTGGGCTCAGTGGCTCAATGTCCAGCTGGAGATCAGTAATGAGCGGTGTCCCTCAGGGATCGGTGTTGGGACCACTCTTGTTCAACATCTTTATCAGTGACATGGACAGTGGGATTGAGTGCACCCTCAGCAAGATTGCCAATGACACCAAGCTGGGTGGTTCAGTTGATACACTGGAGGGAAGGAATGCCATCCAGAGGGACCTTGACACACT